>PVHP010019662.1:0-31519 GCA_004024765.1 Zapus hudsonius
ATCTAAACGCAAAACCACACATCAGAGTGATATGTAAGTACATACTCTGCAGATGTTGCCTGTGAAATTGGTACCTTTCAGAAGCTTCCAAAAATAATAACTTTCACATGGATGTTGGTATTCTCAGTATATTTATTTCTTTCAGTTTTCATGAGGATAGAGATATCTCTGAAACATCCATGAAGTCAAAAACATTTTATTAAGCAGCTACATTAAGCAGTATATATGCTTGCCATCAAGTCTCTTGAGAATTACAAAATTAATAATCAATCATTCATTCAACGCACAGCAGCATATTGGTGTTAAAAGGATGGGTGGCAAAAAAACTGAAATAACAATTGGTGAATTCTTTTATTTTCAAGTCCATACATATGTTTCTCTACTGGTAACAGGGAGAGTAAGCTTTCAAGTTAGGAGAATGCAGGATAAATATTCCTTTTTTGTTAGCTTCCTGTGGATTTCCTGTGTGCTTTTGATTTCTCTGAGTAGTTTCAGGAAGTCTTTTCTCACTCCACCTTAAAGCAGGTTGTTTTCATGGCAGTAAGTGGATCTAGTTTGCAATTTTCTAGCATTTTGAAAATGAACCAGATTTATCCCTTGGCCTGAAAAATTTTCTATAATAGCTAAGTATACCTTCTAACTATTAAATTACATTGGAGTTTTGCTTTTTTTTAACCTATCATTTGAATCATGTAATGTGCTTAGATGTAGTTACAAATGATCTGTGTGAAATTTTCTCTGTTCAATTGGTATTCTCAGCACATCACTGGTATAATTATTATTAATCGGTATAAATTATTAATGACTGGGAGAGGTGGGCTTGGAAAACTCAACTCCCAAGATGAGATTTGGGACATGATTTGGGCATGGTTTTGTGCTTGATGCAAATGTTGAACTTACAGTGTGAACTAGGATGCTATGAATTCATCAATGGCAAGTAATACCAGTTACCTTAACCAAGTCGTGGTTAGTTGTAACAATATTACTACGAAAGTAAGTATTCAGAGTTAAAAAATGACTGTTGTACTTGACCATTGTAGTAGTTAGCATGTGGGATGGATTCTTTTGGGCACACAGAAGTATTTATAAAAGAATTTGATAAGCTCAAATCTTTAAGCCTTCAGGTGAATGAAGGAAATTCTAAACTAAGTTTCTCTCATCACAAAGCATTCTCAATTGTTTTTGATAGTTTCATTGTTAAATAGAAACTTGGTATGCACAAATCATGTGTTGGTACCTCCATTCCCCTGTGTGCCCTCCTCAATGTGATTGCTTGTATGATCCATGTCTGTGTGAGCAGCAGTAAGTCATTGGGTGGATGGGAGAGGGAAATGCCTCTGGATATTCTCCCCCACCACGTTGACTCTTGCAATCTCTCTGCCCCCTCTTCTGCAACGTTCCCTGAGCCATGGTGGGTGAGTTTTAAGTTTACTTTAGTCTTGAGCTCTTAGCAGCTTCTAGATTTGTGCGTTGGAATGTTTTGAGTATCCTCAGTGTCTGCCTCCATCACCTTGGCAGGGATTGTTAGGCTCACTATGGGAGCAGCACTCTTGCTCATCTCTCTACTTCCTCTGTGGTTTTACCTGGGCCCTAGCTGATGTGCTGTGGGTGGTTCATCTCCTGCCATGGAGTCTGCTATCATTTATGGTCTTGTTAGTAGAACTATGGTGTCCATGGTTCTCTCTGCCTTCTGAAAAATAAAAATACATTCTCCAGCAGAGAGTGAGATCAGAATAGGTCAAATGGGATAAGCATTATCAATTTGGCAAGATTGTAATGGGTGTGGCCTCTCCTTAGGTCCATGGTTAGTGGAAGCTTCCCCTTGGAGTCCAGATTCTTGGTCTGTATAGGAGTTTGGCTTGGATCCCAGTTCCAGCTATGGGTTCCTTGCCACTGATGGTTCTCTTAGCCAATCAGAGAGCCTGTGACTATCCATCCAGGTTGAGTGCCATTGTTGCATAGGTGTGTACATCTTGTCATGCTGGTTGCTGTCATATAGCAGTGTCCCCTGCTTTCTGGGAACATTGAGGGCCTATTTCCCCTGACAGCTCATGTAGTTCTTTCCAGCACGTATGGGCTAGCCATCTGGGAACTAGCTTCCTTCCAAGATTCCAGTCCAGACTCTTGAGGATGTGAGTTGACATCCCAATTATCTGTCTCTTGAGTTGTACAAATTTTATAGCAACATGGTCAATGTTTCTGGAAGATTAAATCCTGTTGCAGTCAGCTTCTCATTACTCTGAGGAATGGGTTTGTTTTGGTTTATAGACTCAAGGAGAAGCTCCATGATGGCAGAGAAAACAGCAGCATGAGCACAGGGTGGACATCGCCTCCACCACAACACTGAAAACCATGGCAGAAAGGTGTGCCAAACACTGCCAAGGGGAAGCTGGTTATAATCCCCATAAGTCCAGCTCCAACAACACACCCCCAAGGTCTCAATTCCAAAACTGCCATCAGTTGGGAATCAAGCATTCAGAACGCATTAAGTTTATGGGGAACACCTGAATCAAACTACCACACATTCCAAATTTAATTGTAAAGTATGATGGTTTAAATGTGAATGTATGTCCCCCATAGTCTCAGGGATTTTTGATTAAGGCTAAGCTTCCTACTTACATCTCCAGCAACCTGCTGGAGGAGGTGTCTCTGGGGGTAGATCTTTTAGTCCAGCCCTGAGGTGGATAAAGAGTCATTGTGGGCTCTGGCTGTTCCTGTTTTGTGATGTCACTCTACTGAGGATCTATGGAAGTGAGCCTGAAATGAACCCTTTCCTCCTATTAGCGGCTTCAGGTGTTTGTTCCAGCAACACAAAAATAACTGCAACATGTAGGTAGCAGAATTATAATGTCAATTAAATTCATAGCTATCCCAAATATATTAATTGAAATTTAAGGCTTTAATTGGGCAGGAGAAGAGCCCCCAAAAATCTTGACATTAGAATATCTGGTTGGATTCAAAATAATCTGGGAAATCAAATTGCTGAATCATTTCAGATCCCTTAGTAATTCAGAGACTTTCTCGTCAGTGTGAATTGCTCACCTCCCATGTCTGGAGAGAATCTCCCATTTGCTTGAAAAGTCTGGAGCGGTGAAATCACTTGAAGAATTTTGTCAAACAAGGAGCTGCTCTCTCTCTCTCTCTCAAAACTAGCTCTGTTGTCACTGTCTGCATGACCAGAGTGGAATCTCACTGTGCTTTGAGGAACAAATGATACATTTTGATTTAGAATTGACTTGAATACCAAAAGAGTCACATGAAAATAAAAAAAAATAAAGGATATGTTACTAAAAAAGTACTGACCAGTAAACTCCCCAAATAAGAGGTTGTAGTGGTCACTGTAGCTGGGACAGCTCCGGACCCTGAAATAAGATTTAAAAACAGTGGAGGTGATTGACTCCAAGTACACCCCACACACACAGACACCCAAAGCCAGATGTAAAGTTTAATAGGTGGCATGGGTCCACTCTAGCCAGACCATCGCAAAGTAGCTTCAAGGATGTCCTCAGGGAAGGATGCCTGGGATGCTGTTACCCTTTCCCCTAGGGAACTCTGAAAGTTCATGGGGACTTAAATCTTTTTACATATTGTTGCATCTTATATATCAATTTATAAAATGAGCTTTTTAGAAGAACATGCCCCTTTCCTGGAAGTGCCCACCCAGCAGAGGGCATAACAGGAAGAAGACCCATGCTCGCCAGACCAGGATGGTTGATGATCAGTTGGACCCAGTCTTTCTAGAGTGTATTCTTGCTTTCTTGCTTGCTCTAATGAAACTCTTGATCTCTCTTCTCCTCTGTTCCATCTGAATTCTTCTCTTTCGGGTGCACAATAATGGAAACTACTGCTCAGGTCCACACGAGAGGAAACTGGAGGCTTTCTTATAACAGAAAGGAAACCTGGGAGATTATTGCTGGATTGAATTCTAAAGAGACTAAACCTACCAGGACAGGATCAGGCATATCCAACTTGCAAACATCCCAGGATTTCTATGCACATGGCTCAACACATAAAACAACATTATGTTGCAGTGTCAAAAGATTGGACACCCCTGCTATGGAGGGTCAGAGTGATTGAAAAAGACTTCACAGTAGTAATTACTGAATAATTGTATTGGCTCCCACTGAGAGGTGTTTGATATATTTTCTTAGTTAGGCTAGAACTACACTCACCAGAATTCTTTTCCATGAATTCCTGGTAACAGTGGTCCACAGGGCACCTTTGGTGTGAGGTTAGGCAAGTGGAGGGAAATGGCAGCCATATTCATAAGTGCATGAAAGCTTCGTTCAAACTTCTGCAGCTCTCACATGGTCACTGCCCTGCAGGGTCACCTTGTTGGTGAGGAATCACAGCTCCTGAGACACACTGCCTTGTCTTCTTCAGCTTCTCTGAATTCTGGACTTGTGGCAGTGGCAAAGGGCACCAGTGTTTTCTGCAGACCACACTCATGAAAGTGTCCTGAATGCTTGATCCCCAGCAATTTGGGAGGCGGAACCTTGCAGGAGGAGGTGTGTTGCTGGGGACAGGTTTTGCAGGTCCCCTTTGCTAGTACTTGGATCACTCTCCGGTTGCTGTCGTCCACACTCTGTGGCAAGAAGGTGATGTCCAGTCTGTGCTCAGCAATGCTTTCTACTGTTATCATGAAGCTTCCCCTTGAGACTGTAAGCCCGAATAAATCCTTTCACCCAACAGCTGCTCTTGGTCAAGTGCTATGTCCCAGCCATGTGGAAGTAACTACAACCATCACTTAGGAGAAAATTCTAGTAAAGAAAAAAAAATAATAAACATATAGCAACCTCAAAGAAACACTGCTTTATTTTTCTCAGGATTGTGCTGTGAAAAGACCTATGAAATGATGTTAGTTCCGGATTTCCTTTGCCACAAAGCTATGAATTTTACCTTGTTCTTTTGAATGCATGAGCTGCAATGCTTAAGGAAAATGTTTTTGTGTATTTTCAAAGAAAATTGACCTTGAAAATTTGTTTAGAACTTGGTGAAACTCTGGTGTTTTGGCTGTAAGCTTTAACAAGAGTGACCACAGACTGCCTAAGATGTGCAGAGCTTTCTGCTGCTAAGTGGATATCAACAGTTCCACGACTCAGCGTTCTACTCACCTTTGTCTGGGTAGGAGCAGTGAGGTTTCTCTTTATCAACATTATGAGATTCTGTCCCAATATTTTTCCTAACTTTGTCAAAATGAAGTTGGACACATCTCGCTCATTTTCCAAAGTGAAGTAACTGGTACCCGATGATGATTTTTAACTATCTAAGGATTTAGATTGCTCACAAAACTACAACCTTCAATGAATTTGTTGCATATAAAGAATCATTAACATCAGCAAAATGAAATGTAGGGTTCTTGCCAATGCTTTTGAAATAATTATTAGTTGTAATAAGCAGCATATCAATCAAGAAAAGTGCTCATCCCTAACATCATGAAGTTACATAATATAGAGGTCACTGATATAAACATTTTGGAATGGATAATTCTTTCTGTAGCCTAAAAAAAAGCCTCTATTTAAGATTGAAAGGAATTTTAAATATCCTTAGCAGCTCACATTAAGCATTATTTCTCTTTTTTTTTTTCTTTCCGGGTAGGGTCTCGCTCTAGTCCAGGCTGACCTGGAATTCACTATGTGGACTCGGGCTGACCTTGAACTCACATCGATCCTCCTACCTCTGCCTCCTGAGCGCTGGGAATCAAAATGTGCGCAAACACACCTGGCTCATTGCTCTTTGAGGATAGTATGTAGGGAGTAGATTTCTTTGATGCTTACTTGTAGGTCTGTTTTCTACTTAAATCTCACGTTTTCACAGGAGGGAGAATGATGGCCCTTTAGTCATAGAAACCCTTTTCAAACACTGGCTAAAATGATATCTGATCAAGAGTTTGGGTAGTGGATTCTTTTCCCTAAGACTGAATATTAAAATATATGGAAAATATCAATTTTATTTTTACAGGTGTAGGGAGCTCCCCTTTTACTTTAGTAGTTGAAAAACTATGCCATGACTAATGTGACATTATTTGGTCCCCCACAAAGTCGGCTGTTCTATAAACTTAGGAAGTGGCAACTGGTAGAGGACCCCAGATCTTCACTGAATACTGTTTATTTTTACTGGTGAAAAGTGTCTATAGTTAAGAGGGCTCGGAGAAACTATGGCGGATGGGTGATCTCTAACCACCTCCAACTGTGGCAATAGCTGAGGACTGTGTGAATCTAGCATGTATGTCAAAGATCTGTTGATTTAGTTTTGATATTTTCATGTATAAACACCAGCAGCTGACAGGGACTGGGCTCCAGAGAGATCTGCTCAGCACCAAAGCCAATAACACACTATGGGATGCCTCTTCCCAGTGGGTCAGCTCAGACTCTCTCTCTCTCTGTCTCTCTCTCTGTATCTCTCTGCCTCTGTCTCTGTCTGTCTCTCTCTCTGTCTCTGTCTGTCTCTCTCTGTCTCTCTGTCTCTCTTTGTCTCTCTCTCTCTCTCTCTCTCTCTCTCTCTCTCTCTCTCTTTCTTCAAGGTAGAGTCTCACTCTAGCTCAGGCTGACATGGAACTCACTATGTAATCTCAGGTTGTCCTCGAACTCAAGGCAATCCTCCAATTTCTGCCTCCTAAATGCTGGGATTAAAGGTGTGCACCACCACACCCATCTCTCTTCTGCTCAGGTTTTCTCCTTAACTCCTTAGTTCATAGAAATGAAACATCTATCTCTCTTTTGCTATCAGTACTAGGCATACCCAAAGAACTAATGTAGACATGACTGAGGAGTAGAGAAAGGAACTTTTTCTCCTAACACCTACTGAAACTCTGAGGTGATGTGATCAGCTTCTATCAGGCACTGAGTTGTCTCAGCCATTCCTAGAAAGATCAGACTTCCCTGACTCTCGAGAACCTCACTGTGTTTCTGCTCATTGATTTCCTGTGGTCCCATGACCTCAGCTGAGCCCTCCACCCCCAGTTCCATCAGCATCTCACAGTAGGTAGACTGAGGCATGAAATTTCAACCTGGTCTAAAGGCAGAAAGAGGACGAAGGATGAAGATGATCACTGAAACAGAGACTTGGAAGTTCAGAGGAGGACTTCCATTAACCTTGATCTCTCACCCAGTGCCATGGCAAATCAGCAGTTGGTAACCAGTGGGAGTCACTTCACTTCCTGGGGTGCGAGAGGGGCCAGAACACGGGGGTTCAGGGCAGCCATCAGTGGCCATGTAAGTGTTTTCTCATGCCTATGACATTTCCCTGATGACCCATTTGTACAGTCCTGGTATTTCAGAACAGGAATGTCTCTCTGTGTATGTTTCCTAATGGAGGTGTGAGGACTAACTAAAATTTCACTTTCCCCTTCCTTCTAAAGTTCAGTTGGTCTCAGGGCAGGTCTGGCCTTGCTGTTCCTTCCTGAGCAGTAGACAGCTTGTTTCATACTTAAGCTTAAGTATTTTTTGTGATTGGATTTTAGCCTGGGAGGAAGCTAGGTCAGGCAGGAGAATAAATGAGTCTGGGCTGAGAACACCGCCTGGTAGCTCAGCCTTAGGCAGTCAGGACTATGTGCTCAGGATCAGCAGTTGCAGCCAGTGTGGGAAAAAAAAAACTGATCTTGGGAGAGATGAGCAGTTAACAATGACTTCAGACAGGCTTGGACTGGCAGCTGTATCATTCTTTCTGAATGACTCTGCCAATGGTAATTTCAAATGGCCCTTAAAAATGTTAAACTTGGGCTGGAGAGATGGCTCAGCAGTTAAGATGTTTGTCTACAAAGCCTAAGGACTGGGGTTCAATTCCCCAGTACCCATGTAAAGCCAGATGCACAAGGTGGTACATGCATCTGGAATTTATTTGTAGTGGCTGGAGGCCATGGTATGCCCAGTCTCTCTCTCTCTCTCTCTCTCTCTCTCTCTCTCTCTCTCTCTCTCTCTCTCTCTCTCTCTCTCTCAAATATATATTAGAAATATTAGACTTCAGCTAACTTGTTTCTCATGGTTAAATGAGATCCAATGTGGCCCTCACTGGAGTCAGCTAAGTGGACCATGCCAGTTTTACTGTCAGCAGAACAGAACACCAGGTCATTTCCAAAGCCTGCAGAGAGTTTTTGCTGTCTCTAATGCACTGTTCCCCTCTATCTTTGAGTTTCTGAAAAAGCCTCCTATCTCCAAGTCCCTTCTCCCTGGAGAGGCATTGGAATGACCCCAGTCTGCCACAGCTTCCAGCTTTGACATGGTGTCGGAGGATCTGAACTCATCAGAAGTGATTTGCAAGCACTTTATCCACTGAGCCACCTCCCCATCCCCCACTAACCCTTCTTATTCAGTCTGGAACCCTCACTCAGGGAATGTTAAGGTGGATCCTTCCACTCTAACCTAGAAAATTAACCCAGAAAATTTCACACAGACATGACTAGATATTCGTCTCCATGGTGATTTTACATCCTAATCAGGTTGACAATCAAGAGTTACTGTCACTGCGGTGCATCGTTTCTCCAAGTGGTGGCATCCTTGAGACTTTGCCAGGAGAGGCACAGGAACTCCTCAATGAGAACCAGTATGCCCACCAACAAATGCAGCTGGCAGTGCTGGTACCCACAGCCGTCCTATCACCCTGCAGATGAGAGGTCTTGTGCTGTGATACACGTGACTTTTGATTCCTCCTTGCAGAGGGTCTGAGAATCAAAAACACATGTAATTAATATATAATCATTAAACAGCAACTTAGATTTCTTATTATCAAATAGTAATTCTACTTTATATACTATAATCTGAAGGAAACATGTAGTTTTAAAGTATCCTAGTTTTTCAGTTGGAATTGAAATGTATGATGAATAAAAACTAAGTATTATATCATAAAGGTCTCACCTAGCACTTAGTATGTTCCAGTTACTTATATGTTCTTTATACATAGGACCCTGTTTAATTTTACAAGAATTCCTAGCGGTTAACAAGATTAACCCTTTTACAGAAGAGGCTATGGAGGCTAGAGTAGTTCAATCCCAGCCCAACCTCATGGAGCTAATCAGTGGTAGGTTTGGCATTAACACCCTTTCCTTTCTAAATTTTCTTATTCTCTTAACAAGCCATGAACATGTTCTTTAGAATATAAAATCAACCTCTTGCTTATGTAGTCTCTGATTTTTAAAATATTTTTATTTATTTGGGGGCATATGCCAAGCCCTCTTGCAACTGCATTATTTTCTGCATTTGGCCTTATGTATGTGCTGGGGAATTGAACCCAGGCTGGGAGGCTTTGCAAGCAAGTGCCTTTAACCACTGGGTAATCTCCCCAGCCCTGTATTCTCTGGTTTTTGTTACTGAGCTAATATATTTCTAACCGTAAGCCTATATGAATCTGTTGTGTGTATCCCATTATTGAATAAAATGACAAGAAATGCAGCAAGGACTGGGGAATAGAAGGCCAAGTTGATGTCCTCTCTAGCTATTTCTCCCAGTGTTTCCTTTATCAGAGGAGATCTGTCTGGGAAGAGCATGTGTGTACTATTCTTCTGCCTTTCCCACAGCACAACCTAATGCCCAAGGCAAGTATAGGAGACTCCACTGACCAGCAGATGCAAACCCCAACTAACCTCTGCATCCCCTCCTGATTACACATATGTGTTACATCAGGAGTGGTGCCATGAGTCCTTCCTCCCAGGGCACTGGCTACTATTGACCTCAAGCACAATCTTTTCCTTTTCCCTGCTCCTTAATTTAGCCTACTACCTAGGGAAAGAACAGTAAATGCTGTATTAGGTGCAGGGAGATCAACTTTGGAGATGTAGATTGTGAAAATAATCAGGCATCAGTCCTTACGAGACTGATCGTATGAGACGAGTGCATATCTCAACCTTTGCCCTTGCTCCTTGCTTGTTTGATTTTTGCAATGGTTCTTATTTTCTTCCTTCTGGCAACAAAAATACGAAGTCATCAGCTTAGAATTCACCTTATCTTATACTCTGTAACTGAGGTGCATATTCATTTTGTATCATATCTAGGGCTCTGTCCAGAGTCTTTTATTTAATTTAACCTGTCTTACTTTAACTGTTCTTAGTTTAGCTTCTACTTCATTTTCTTTTCTTTTCTTTTTTCTTTTTTTTAATTTTCTTTTCTTTATATAAGAATGTGGCATGAACTCCTGATACAAAAAGAAGGCATTCTCTCCTCATACATGACAAAAGTAATGAGTACAGAATTGCTCATATTTCTGAACAATCGATTGTTAACAAAAGTGTTAATTTTAGTAGGAAAGAGATAGATTTATTTTCAACAAAAAGTACTCAGACTTTTGAATACACACTTTCAAAAACATGCATGTAGACTCATACCACAGGCAGAAATTAATCCAAAATAGATTTGGCTAAGAGATAAGCTCATAAATTCATGGTCGACTAATTGTAGGGAAGGACAGAAATTTCAAAGGAGAAAGAATAAACATGGTGACGAGACAATGGAATGAAACTGGACCTGTGCCAAACAGAATTAATACAAATCAATTAAATTGTGGATCAAACACCTAGATGTTATAGCTGAACCTATAAAATTTCTAGGAGAAAACACGAATGAATCCTTGTGACCTTGAATTAGGCAAACAGATAGGCACACACACACACACACACACACACACACACACACACACAGATGAGGGGTAGGGATATGATGAGTAGGGTGCTTTCTGCCCAAATGTGAGAACCTGAGTTTGGAATCTGAGATCCACATAAAGCCAGATGCCCAAAATCCCCAAACACATGAACCTATAGGGGTCATTCCATTCAAACCACCAGGCCAAAGGGATACGGACTATCACTGAGAAACAATTTATGAGTGGGCAGCCAGTGACCAACCTTTCCTGAGCAGAAACACTGAGAAAGATGGATTAGAATCCCCCAGGCCTGGAAGGGAAGAGCAAGGTGATGGTTAAATTCTGGCACAGGTAGAAGTTTGCTTATGTCTTCACAAAGCCTTCCTAACACAGCTTATTATAACTCACACACTGAATGCTTTATACATATTATGTATTTAATCTTCTCAAAACACTATGAAGAGGTAGGCATGTGACTTATCATTCCTAGTTTTTAAAAACTTATGTGTGTGTGTTTCTCTTGCCACTGTAAACAAATGCTCATCTGGCTTTTCATGGATAGCTGGAGAATTGTAAACAGGCTTTACAAGCAAGTGCCTTTAATGGCTGAGCATCTCCCCAGCCTCTACATTTCACAGGAGGACACTGAAGCATGTGTGAGATTCTAATACAAGACAAGTGAATTCCCGAGCCACCCGCTTAACTTTCCCCAGGTGGGAAGCACATGCAGTTTCCAGTTACAATGTGTTCTGGAACTTAGCAGGTAACACATAGTCTAAGACTCAAGCAGTTTTAACAAGATGCATTCATTCATCAGGCACATCCTTAGGAAGATCTGATTTCAGAAGAATTGAACATGCTTCTAAATCATTAAAAGATAATGATGCACAGGGCTGGCGAGATGGCTCAGCAATTAAGGCCAAACCTAATGACCAGGGTTTGATTCCCCAATAAGCATGTAAAGTCAGATGTACAAAGTGGCACATGCATCTGGAGTTCATTTACAGTAGCTGGAGTCCCTGGCAGGCTTATTCTCTCTGTCTGTCTCTTTCTCTGTTTACAAATGAAGATATAAAATATTATGTACAAGGAGGGGATAAAGAAGGAGGGGAGTGTAGGATGGTGGGAGGCTTAATCAAAATTTAAGATGTTATGAATAAGATATATGGAAACCTACTTGTTTTTTTAGCTAATGATGTTTATTAAAAGAGAGAGAGAGAGAGAGAGAGTTAGTGTGTGAGTTTGGGCAGAAGTATTCTGTTGAGGTGGGTAATGTTGTGCCCAGAAGTCAGAGATTGTAATTTCTGAAAGTTTTCAGTGCCGGGGATGGGATACCTTCTATCAAGTTGTTGGACAGGGAGACTCCTGATGCCCCCAAATCATTACAGATGATTGCAAAGGCTCAGGTGCTAACATCAGAACTAGATAGAGCTGAAGACACCATATGCTTGGGCTACAGGTCACTGAGAATCCAGTGGGAACTGAGCTGGAAGCCTCCTCCCTATGAACTAGCTGTCAGGATGCTGAATGTCTAAGTGGTCTTAACCAGCAGTGGACCCTGCATGCTTTACAGCTAGACAGCATGCAAAATATGCCCATTGGTGCAATGCTGTCATATCTGTTTTAGGGGAAACCAACTGCTACCTAATTAGACTGGAGGCCCTTTCCTTAGGAGTAAATTCCTGCCTGGTACTGAAAACCTACTCAAAAGCCTATGGCTGAGGAGGTCATAAGCCTTCAGCGTGTAAAGACTATACTAATGTCTGGCTAAATGGATATATTATGACCACCAAACCTCCCTCTAAACATATGTTCATGCCCATATATTCATGTTACTCTCACTTTTGGTTAAAGAAGCTTCTCTTTTCAGATGTCTGTGACCACTAAGGTAATTCAAAAGTCACGAAAGTGCTGAGAAGTGATAGTGGAGTGTTCAGCACTGAGATATCTTTATCAAACTTTGGGGCTCAAGAACCATTAAGGGAGAAATGATGAAAAAAATTTAGGAGCCAAAGGAAGGGGAAGACTGCTTACATACAATGCTGTCTTTCAGACACAAAGTGGCCTTGATATTCATCACCTCACAGTGGCTGACACTGTCTATACAAAACCTGTATAACAGGAGGGGAAAATGATGTCATCAAAATAGAAGAGAGACTAGTTATAAAGAAGAAGGGATTCAGTGGAGGGTGGATTTGGGAAGGGAAGAGGTAAAAAGGGAGTAGTGGAGGGGTTTTGGATCATGGTATATTGTCTATATTTACGGTAGTTATCAATAAAAAGTTTTTTAAAACGAAATTTTCCCTTGAAGCTGTAAACCAAATTAAACTTTATTCCTTTCAAAAAAAATATTATGTACAAGCATGAGTTTAACACAAAACAAGTAAGGTTCAGTAAGAGATGGAAGAACCCTTGAAGGGTAATGCCCAGACCCCAGCTATGGGCACATCAAGTTCTTGGGCTTCGATCTTTCTCTGCTGGTATTTCAGTTTACAGATATTTATGCCCCTAAATCCCAAATGGAGGACAGTTTTTTCAAAATTAGAATATGTCCCCCCAAAGTAGTACAATTCACACCATCATACGGATATACATCAAACTGTCCAACATCCTCACATACAAAGGAAAAAGTTATTTTCAGTGGTCTTATTTTTTGGAACACATTACTGTCTGAGATAATGGGAATTACAGAATTTAAGGCTAAACCTTATGTCTTGCTAGCCCTGTAATCACTGGCAACTTAATTTCTCTGAGATTTTTCTCATTAAAAGCACAACAGAAACATGAAGGGAGCTGGCTGTGGTGGCTCACACCGGTAGGATACTGCTAAAGAAACATGAAGGGAGGAAAAAGGTGTTCCATAATAACTTACAAAAGAAAATTATAGTGTGGGTAAAGTGTACAAGGCACGTGACACAGGGAATCGGTCTATTAGAAAGGCTGGCCCCATCTCTCCCTTATTTCAGACAAGAATCTGACAGATTCCCCAGTACCCATGGAAAGCCAAAAGTACAAAGAGGTGTATGCACTGGAGTTCATTTGTTGCAGCTGGAGACTCTGGCATGCCCATTCTCTATCTCTGCCTCTTTCTTCTCTCTCTCTCTCTCTCTCTCTCTCTCTCTCTCTCTCTCTCTCTCTCTCTCTCCCCTTGCAAATAAATAAATAATATTTTAAAAATCAAAATAAATCAATATTTCAAGAATAAAAGGAAAACTGAATATTCCTTAAATTCTAACAAGTTAGGTTAGCTTCAGCTGTTTTTCCTCTGCCTTCTAGGGCATGTCTCTTTGTTTAGCTGTGTTTTCCAAGTCTTTTATTAGTAAAAACAAAAGTAACTTGCTTTGGCTTTTATTCCTGGAGAGGTAGAGGGGAATGGAGTTCATCTATTTATTTCTGGAGAATTCAAAACCTGTCATTTATTATTATTTTTTTCTTTATCCCCAAAGACCAGTCTTCTGACCCCGCTTCTGTGGAGTCACTTTGTAAACACAGGAGTGTTAAAACTGGCGTGGCTGCCTGGCTTCAGGTAATTTAGTACATACTGCAGAACCAACATGTGTATTTTTCTTGTATATGGGTCATTTGATTGACATGTACCTATCTTTAGCTAGACAGAACTGACAGTCAGGGTTGGCAACTCGCTCTACATGATGTTCTAGTTTGGGTCTTTTCAGTAATTTAAAGGCTAGTTTGGGATGAATGTCTATCTTATAAACTTCTCTTTACCCAAATTTAATTTGATTTACCTGTTGCTTGGTATAGTTGGTGTCATAGTCAGCCACATGCTGCTGGGATGAATCTCCAAACCAGGCACAGTTTATGGGAGGAAAGGATTTATTAAAACTACAGATTGAGGGGAAGTTTTTAACAGTGAAAGAGGCTGGCCCTCTTTCACAGGTCCAAACAGAGAGAGAAACCCATCACCAACACCACACACACAATAGCAAACAGGCAGGAGGGCCAAAGAGAGAATATCATCTCCTTTATAGGGTGAAGTCTTGCAACCCTATCTCAGACTTAATGGCTTCCTGAGTCTCTGGAATTTTCTTCCTGCACTGCCCACACAGGAAAAGATATTTACTTCTTTGAGCTTCCTTACATCCTGCCCCCTACTGAGAGGCTGTCTTCCTGTAAACATCCTCAGAGACCCACCCAAGATTACTAAAAAAGTCAAGTTGACAACAAAATTTAACAATCTAACAGTTTATCTACAGTTCATTCACCAATGACAAAGAAACAGTCTCATTGAGATATAACATGAAGTATTTTTAACATACAAACCTACAGAAGCTTAAAAACATAATACAGTAGGCCAGCAGGCACAGATACAAAAAAGAAATAGGGGTCAATATTAGATCAGTAAGTTTTTCTTTGACACTGGGATTTGATTTGTATCCAGTAGGTACAGTGCAAATGTAGAACAGTGACATTCTAACAAGTTAAGGAGCCAAGATAAAAATATATTGAAATAAAATTTGAGCTCAATTTTGAGTAAGATTTTGTGTGTTGTTCTTTTTTGGAGGCAGAGTCTCTCTGTATGTAACCCGGGTGAGCCTCAAACTAACTGCAAACCTACATCAGCCTCCTGAGTGCTGGGGTTACAGGTGTGAACCACCACACCCAACTCTTGCGTTTTTCTTTATGAAAAAACAAAATGAAGAAAGATAAATTTTATATGTTCTACTGAATGAATCATTTTTAATCATTAATCACCATCAAATATTTTATTTACTGCACAGATATATGTGTGGTTACATATATGTGTATATATGTATGTGTGTACATTATATATGTATATATAATTATTATTTAGTAGCACACTAACAGTATTTGTAATGTGAAGGCTCTAAGCAATGATCAGGGAATGTATATGGAACTGCCTCAGGTATTCTATATCACCCCAACAATTATTTCAGTCCTCTCTAAGTGAAGATCAAGCCAATCAAATTATTTGATGTATTGTATGTTCACTAAATTGATAAGGATATGTGTTGCAGTTACCTTCTTGTTGCTGAGACAAACATCCAACCAGAAGCAGCTTATGGGAGGAAAGGGTTTATTTCAGGCTTACAAAATCCTGGGGAAGCTTCATCATGGCAGAAGAAGCTGGCTCACTTAGCAAACAGAAAGCAGCCATCACCAGCAAGCACAAACAGGCAGAACGTTCTTCAAGCTAGGTAGGGCTAGATCTGCCCCCAATGAAATGCCTACTCCGAAGAGGAAGTTTAATGAATTTACAGGCAACATACATTTACATTCAAACCAGCACAATATGCCTCTTTCTTTTATTGAAACATAGTTCCTCACTCAACTAAATTAACCAAATAGATCAGACCCTCCACAGAAGGGTGCGCAGAGTTTGGAAGAAGCTACTGGTCAGGACAGGTAGGAAGAAGCCACTGCCTTAGGGAAGAGCTCTGGTCTCTGTTCCTTTTCTCTCAGCTCTTGTTCCACCTCCAGTTTCTAGAAGGTACCCTGTTGCAGTTCCCTTCTTGTTGCTAGGGAAAAACACACAACTGGAGCAGCTTATGGGAGGAAAGGGCTTATTTCAGGTTTACAGTTTTAAGAAGAAGCATCATATAGGCAGAGAGAACATAGAAGCAGCAAGAGATTGTGGGAAGCTAACTCTGGCAAGGCAGAACTGGGTTATCACACCCCAAGACCTGCTGCAAGCCACACAACTCCTCCAGCAGGGCTCCACCTCCCAAGTGCCAACAGCTGGGGATTGAATATGAGACTTAATCATGAACACATGAGGCAATGGGGGGCACTTTACATTCAATCTACCACACACCCAATATAACTCATAGAACCCTACTAATAATTGGTGCAAGGGTGATTTTACACTCATGTATTTCCTTCTCCAACTTTATTCTCATTTAAGTATCTCCTGGTTAACTCCTCAAACAAGCCCAAAAACATCTTGCTAACTTTTTTTTATTAACTCAACAAAAATCTTCTTCAGTGGGTTGTCTCTGATTCTTTGGCTTACAACATTATTCTTTGCCAAATTTGAAAACCATGCTGAAATGTTTTTTCATAGGCCATGTAATAAAAGATGTGTCTTTAGTTTTGAGTGGTCTTATTTATTTATTTTTGGAACTGCTATAATTTCATCATTTTAAAAAAAAGTATTTAAAAAAAGCAGAGCTGTCTGCCATTGCAAAATGCCTATTTGCCACGTACATGTCCAGGTAATTACCAGGGTTAACCGGTAATGTTACTTAAGTAATCATTTTTATATTGCATAATTATGTAATTGTGACTCTTTGTAGCATATTATTATAGAGAATTCTAAAAGCACATGGCTCTTGAGTGTACATAGATAAATTCAAGCATGACAAAGTAATTGGAGTCATCCAAATTCATGTGGAATAGACTCTTACAGGCCTTCTGTTTTCTCTCTCCTTTCTCTCATTTATTTTTTTAATGTTCTTATGACCCAGATCAGAAATATCTGGGAATGTATCTTTCACTTAAAAAAAGAAGGAAGATTCTGAATCCTTGTGTTTCTGTTGACATAAATCTGCAAATTAGTAGGAACAGATATAATTTGAAAAATGCTTCTAGACACTTATCTTTAACTCGACAAAGTGTAGGCTTTCGGACAAGATTGGTGAGTTCAAAATAAACTGAGGAAAGGAGAAACAGAATTAAAAATACAAAATAAGAACTTCAGCAGATGGGCTGAAGAGATGGCTTAGCGGTTGAAGCATTTGCCTGCAATGCGGAAGGACCCAAGTTCAATTCCCCAGTGCCCATGTAAAGCCAGAGGGCACATGTGTCTGGAGTTCTGCTGCAGTAACTGAAGGCTCTGGTGTGCCCATTCTCTCTGAGTGTCTGCCTCTCTCTCTCTCTCTCTCTCTCTCTCTCTCTCTCTCTCTCTCTCTCTCTCTCTCTCATAAATAAATAAGACATTTTTTAAAAAAAGAACTTCAGCAGAAAGTTCTTGATCTGCACTATCTCTTTCTATGTCTTCAGTCCTCCCATTATTGAAGAGTTCACACACCAGCAAGCACCTCTAACCACTGCTTTCTTTCCAGCCCCAGAGTTTACACTGTTAACAAAACTTGTTTCATCCTGTTTTCTCATTAAATCTGTTTCATTTGCTCCAAGACTCAACTCTCCTGCTGCCAGGATCCACCGGGAAGATGAGAATTTTAGTAAGCACATACATTATCATCAGACAAGATTGTACAGCATTTGGGAAAGACAAAATGATTCCATAAAAAGTTGTCATTCACCTTAATTTTTATGCAAATAGAAGTCATTCATAATATATTTCAGAGAAAGCACGTTCTCTGAAATTGCTTTAGGAGTTTGGTTAACACAATGCTTCATAAACGATTTTAATGAATTTATAGTATACATTCAAAACTAACAATAAACATTTTTAGTTTTTTGCATATATTCTAAAATACAAATTTCTCAATATGGCAGATCCTCTGCATTCCTACATATGTTCGTATCTTTGTGTGTCCCTGCTGACACAGCCATGCAAATAGCAGAAACACAGAAGATTTGAAAATTGCTTGTAGACATTTGTTGTCTACATTTTTTAAAACAGAATTTTCTAAAATTTTACTCATTTCACGAACCTTGGGCTTTTTTTGATTGTTAGTTCTTGGGTGTATTTAATAAGAAAAATATCCTGAGAGATAAGAATCTGAGAAATAGATGAATCACTGGGTTTCTCTTCCTCATTTTTATCTCTTTTGTTTATCTGAATATTCAAAAATACAGGAGGACCAAAGTCTGTGTTTAAATTTCAGCCATGACATTGTTCTTGGGCTTCTGTTTCCTTCCCTGAGTCTTTGAGCCTATGTTCATTCGGGAAGAACGAAGTCTCAAAGGATAGAAGGTACTCAGCACTCTGCCTGAAGGAAAATTTGTTTTCTAACACATGTAGGGCTGGAGAGATGTTAGCTATCAAATAATGACATTTTAACAAGGTAATCATTTTCCCAATTAACTCTTACACTATACTTAAAAGCTGAGTCGTGGGTTTTATTGGCAGAGCACCTACCAATGAATGCTTCCTTACAGTTTCCTCTCATTCTTCCTTCAGAACAACAACACATGACCTCATTTTCAAATGTCTTCATCACCACCCCTAAGCTATAGCCGGTCCCTAACTTTCATCAAACCTGTTTTTTTTTCCCATTTTTGTGGATACTACTTATTTTATATCTCTTCCATGAAGTCTTTCCAACAGGTGAAATAAAAGGGAATTCTTACCTGTTTATTGTTTTACTGAATTGTAGTCTTCTGATTCAGTCATGCCTGTATTTGTTTTATAGTGTATATGTGTGTGTGCTATTTATTTGTACAGCTTGTTTTGACTAGTTTGTTTTTTAATCTGGTGCATTTACCCCATGTGCAGAAGTGCTATTCTGAAGGTTAAACTAGGTCTGTGTGGGGAGCCAATCCTTCGGAGTAGCCTTGGAAATGGAAAGATCTGGCACATATCCTTTACTGAACTTTAATAAAACGCATTTCTATGTACCTTCATGCTCATATATGAAAGTTACAAAATAGAGACCGACACTTAAAGAGAACAGTAAATATAGTTATGACCTACATGATTTCCTATGCAGTTCTATTATGGAGGCTTCTACTGCCTTCAGGAAACAGAACCCATTAAAGTGACTATTGAGACACGAAGTAACACTTGGATCATTTTGTACAGGATCCAAGGAAGACCAGTGCAAGAAGCGGGAAGAACCCTGGCCAGCAGGACCTTGGGTCTCCTGAGTCAACATGCATGTGAGCAGGCTGTCCTCAGCATGTCTGCCCCTTTCTTCTCTCGTGTGCTGGCTCAATCTTGCCCAACTGCATTCCTCTGCATTCAGTTTTTGCCCATCGCGTTACCAATGGTTCGGTTAAGTGACTTAATATTTTATAACCATCAACCTCTTTGTTTGCTTTCACTTTCACAAGATTCTTTTAATAATAAATGGTACATTTGTCATTTAATAAAAAACTCAGTCTATTGGCCTCACAAAACTGGAAAGATGAATACATGAGCCCTCTTCAATAAGCCCATGGTCCACTTCTGGCTTCATTTTCATGGCGTAGAGCAATATTTCATGTTTCTTTGTCTTCTTTCCCTTACCAATGTGTTCCAGCCTTGAGTGTGCATCAGACTTAACGTGACTGAAATGATAGATCTTGAATCCCTTGTCCTCCAAGGTGAATGAGCGGTTCTGTGGTCAGCCTGGGTGTCTGTAGTGTTTCTTAGCCTTCACTTGAGCAATTGTACTTATAGTCAAAGCTGAGAACCACTGCCCAAGAGAGTTCCTCTCCCCATTACCTTCATGTAGAAGAAACTTCAGAGATGGATCAGGTTGTCAGACCATAAATAAGAGCAAGGCAGGCTTTGTGTGCTTTGCCTCCTGAGTTATGTGGTATATCAAATAGTGTGTGCGCCATGATTTTAGAAATGCTGGGATGGTTACCTATCTCTGTGGATTCTCTTCATGGTTTCTCTGTCTCATAGCTTGTAGTGTCTTAGTTTCTGCCTCTTCTCAACTTACAAAACCCAACATGTTTCCAACATTTCTCATGATTTTCTTCCCCACGCACTTCAATGTCCATTCTTTTGATCCAAGGATCTAATTATTTCTGGATTTTTATAGTGCAAAATATTAAATGAGGAGAATATATTGTCACATTTTATCTTTCAGAATGGTCCATGCCACTGTTGGTGCCCCAGCATGAAGGTCCAACAGGGTCTGCCATGTGGGCAGAGGGCAGAGAAGCAGGGTCATCGGTTCTCCACAGTGCTACCTGCATAGCAAGGCCCAGAGAGTCTCCACAGGGGCTTTGCCCTCACTTGGGCATTGATTGCTTTGGCCTGTTCCATTATATCCATGCCTGACAAACCAGCTCAACACAGGGCCTTGAGAGTTCTCTTTCTACCCAATTGAATGCTAATTCGGTAAGTCTGAAAGGGGGGCCAGATTTTGAGCATTTGTGTTTTATAATGGCTACTAAGGAAAATTTAATAGTCACTTTGGTCTGGGAACCACTGGGTTAAGTGATTTCTATGTTCTTGACTCTAAAAGTTGGCTCTCTAATAACCTCTGCAATTGTGATAGTAACCTCCCTTTCTGAAAGTGAAGACCACAGCTCCTATTCACTAAGATTTGTGGAACACTAGTTACAGAAAATACTAATTAGTGACTGAGTAACAAAGGTATATTCTAAAAATTAAATTCTCCTTCTGGATATTAACATGTTAGCAGATTAAACGTTAAGAAGGCTGGCTGTAAAAAGAAACTTGTTTCTTGACCATTGAGCTAACTTAGTTGTTAAAAATGATAACTTTGTCTCAAGAACCCTATTAATGCTCATCACATAGGTTGTTTCTTAACAGGGTTCAGAGCCTGAAAGGCTGTATAATATTCTATATATATTGAAGTCTCAACAAAAGCTACTGATTGACAAATGACCTTAGAAGCAAGGCAAAAGAGAGAAAACTCAAATTCATTGGTTTGGTTAATTGTTAGCAGCCTGAGTAAAAGTTTTGATAAAGAGATCAGAACTGATGGCTCCAATGAGGCTTCATTCATCTTCACTACCACTGGATTTGATTAATCTGCATGAATGCCTCCTCCCACCCAAAGAGAAGAATCATTTTGCTTCTATGCCATATGGTAGTAGGTAACAGAACAAAACCAGAGTTTACAAAATGTGGAATGTAGGCCATTTATCCTCCTCTTAAACCTCACTTGCATTTTGGAGTTTGAAGCACAGTGAAATTAGTAACTGTTTATCAAATAGATCACACAGTGACTGTTACAGAAGTGATACACAACCAGTGTTTGATCAATGCATCAGATGCTTTGTGTTCCTTTGCTCTCTAGATTTTTTTTCCAGTTATACCAAAGCCAGAGACTGCAACAACTGGGTGAATTTGTATTATTGATCTAAGGGAGAGAGAGAGAGAAGCAGTGTTTGCCAGAAGTTGATCTTTGTTTCGGGTGGATTAACCACAGCAGAGGTCAAGATGAATAAATCTATGTGCCAGAATGTCCCCGTTACAGTTCAAAACAAAAAGAAAACAAAGGAAGTTAGAGGGTAGAAAGAGGAAGTGACTTTCCAAAAGAAAATACAGATGTTATAAGTGTCTCATAATTGTTATAATGTGACTTTGTAAAAAGTCCGCGTGGACTTAGTGATGTTTGGAATTAATCATCAACATACACTATTATGTTAGCTCTATGATGTGAAAGGGAAGATGCTACCTAAGGGGTCCAGTCTTATTGAAAATTTCAGTTATATGCAATACTTATATGTGTACATATATAGCATATGTGTATATACATTTATTATGTACACGTAACACACATAAAGTTTCTTAAGCATTCTTCTTTCTACAGAAATAATGGCTAAATATTTTTCTTTGAAAATTGCTGTGTTATTACTCTTCAAAATAAACTAAGACTGAATAGCAATTTTTTTATAAAAGTCACTAGTTGAGGTAAAAACAGTTTAAATACCTGGATACTTGCAAATTCACTTGCAATCTGTTTATGACACAGAAGGTTTGTTGCCAGTGGCTTTTCACTGACACAGTCTTTTACATTATTGGAAATGGGGAAATAGTCACCACTGGGCAGGTCTACTTTTGTCTCATATTGTCCTGATGCATGTGTGCAGATTAACCCTTCAAAAGTATGCTCAGACCATGGATTATCCATGGATTTCAACCTACTGGAGGTGGAAATTTTCCTTGTCATAAACCTTCTAGTCTGGGCGTCCAGCTAGCATGTGATAAGCATCATATAAACACAGAGGGATGGAATTCAAGTCACCTTTATCTATGGCTCCTTTTATATACAGTATGTGTGATAGACAGACAACAGCGTCTCATTATATGGCCACCCACGGAACATTACCCCATGTGACATCCTTCAGGGGAAATTAACAGAAATGCTTTTTACCACATCAGTCTCTTCCAAGAACCCTGATTTAATAATAGAACTTAAAAAGTGACCACATGCCCATAGATGCTTCTCTCTTCTGTTTTGACTAGGGGGCATAATAAATACCTCACATTCTGAAACTCCTGAAAGCAGAAAGACATGGGAGGAAACACAGTTATTTACACAGAAATACACTCTAAGATACCCATACACAAACACACACACACACACACACACACACACACACACATCAGCTATTGTGTGGTGGGAATGTCTACTTCTCTGGGATTTTCTTATCATAGGTCTACAGCCATTCCTTTTGTTAAATTTGCCCCCAGAGTTCCCTAGTGATAGTTCTACATAGTCATAGTTTATGCACAAGAGAATGGTGGGATTTGTTTCTTCTTTAAAAGCATTAAACAAGTTCTTCAGGCTTGCTGCATTTCAATACATAATGGAGCCTCAGCCTAAAACTGTTCAAGAATAAAGATAATATTGAGAATCTTAGATAACTGAACTTTTATTTTTATTTATTTACTTATTTATTTAGTTAGTTAGTTGGGAGCCAACTCTAGTTCAGGTTGGCTTCAAATTCACTGGGATCCTCCTACCTCTGCCTCTTAAAGGCATGCACCACTTTTTTCTGGCAACTTAAATTTTATTAAAATAATAGTTTTTTGTTGTTGTTGTCTTTTAAAGTAGGGTCTCACTCTAGCCCAGGTGACACACTATGAAAAACATCTTCGTGTACATTTCATAAACGTTGGGTTTTATTTTACAGTGTGAACCTGACACAAATTTTGATTTTTTATTTCAGAAAAGCCAATCTGACTTAAGGGTTGACATCTTTGCTATTAGTTGATTGTTATATGTATGGCAGATAATAAAGATCACTTTCAATCTCATTTTTTGAAGGAGGACCTCACTATAGCCCAAGCGGACCTGAAATTCACTCCGTAGCCCAGGCTGACCTTGAACCCATAGTGATCATCCTACCTCAGCCTCCTGAGTGCTGAGATTAAAGGCGTGTGCCACCATACCCAGCCAATCTCATTTTTAAAATTATGATCTAGGCAGGAAACTATTTGGACATTCTTTATTTCCAACAGCAGGCATAGAGTTTGGTATTGTGAAGTGAATTGAGGAGGATAAAGGATGGAAAATGAACAGGACAATTCTATTAAGAGAGTGGACCTGGTAGAAATGAGGAAACAAGCCATCTATTGGATATAAATTCGGTACAGATCATTTATGCCTGCATCCATGTGCTTTGTGCTAGAAAGCACAACTGGTTACAGAGTATCTGACTTCTGGCTGATGATACTCTCTCATTGCTTCTTGTAAATTTGGCTATACAAGCTACATTATCCAACCATACTAGTTGAATTACATTTACATGAACTAGGAAGAATTTGAAAGTCCATTGGGTCAGATAAAGAGTTGAAATACCGTTCTCCAAATAAGCCACTATCCATACATAAACTTTGAAGCTGCCACGAACGAATGTGCATTATTAATTAGTTTTCTTCACAAAAAGGGAGAAAAACAAAGTATGCAGACAGCCAGCTATATTATACTTTTGGCTTGTTTATCAGTTGATCTAAAATGATTGGAAATCTCATGAGGTTTTTTTTTTTTAGTTATTGAAGTTGTTGTTGTTAACTGCTGCAGTTGTTTTATTTTTAAAACTAACTATGTTGGGGGTCGGGGGATGCCAGAAAGAAACTATTTTGGCTGCTTGTACTACAAGCGAGTGAAGTCATCTCTAGAAGAAGAGGAGGTGCTGATAGGATAATTGTGTTTATTCTTCCCACTTCATGATTTCTCTCTTATAAACATTGTTTTGTATTATTGGGCTCCATGTTCCTTTTTCTCATCTGATGTTTAACAAATATTTTTCTAATTGCCTGAGACAGTGTGGTCCAATAAAGTTAAATTGACTTTGGGTTGAACTTGTTTGTCTGATCTCTTGCCAGAGGTTACAGTCACCCACTTGAACTGACTTTCACTCCGTTTCTTGGTCTTTTTCTCCTTTTCTCTCCCTTTTATGTTCTTTTCCTCTCATTATCCTTTCTGTTGTTATTGTTGTTCTCTCTGTGTGTGTCCTGATATGCAACCCACAAATTAATTCTTAATATTTCCATCAAAGTCTATTTATCTGTCTATCATCTGTTTACCTATCCATCTTATATCTGAATACTTGAAGCATCTAAATCATCAGATAGGAGTTTCAACCCCAATCACTGCGGAGGATGCATTAAGTGCTTAGAAAGCAAGAGTGCTTGGAATAACCCGGTTGTTTGACGTCTGGAAACACTTTAAAAACAACCTCCAGGAAAATAACAAAGCAAATAGTGCTGGTCTACCACAATGGAACAGAGATGGTGTGCGATCAGTTAGCTGCAACCCGCAAATAAACAGACACAGGCAATCCAGAGAGCAAAAACAGAAACCGCATTATTGTCCATCACAGGCTGAAGAGTTTAGAGTAAACTTAAAGCCTCCTATGTGTGACTTCTAGACTCTGAGAAGAAGGTTAAAAGCTTTAAGGACCCTTCTTGGTTTTGTGTAGTGAGCTCCCGAGTTTCTCTTTAACCCCAAAGAACAATATTTATTTTAACATCTACCCACTCTGACCAAAGCCCAGGACTTGGGAGTCCTCATTCTTGTAGCTCTCTCTCTGGCTGCTTTAGCAGCGCAGACCTGCACAGCACTGCATATCTCAGCCTCTTTGGTTTGACATGCTTCAGGCAAGTGGACTCGGGACCACAAAATGGCATCATGAAGCACCGTCCATTTCTGTGCGTGCAATTCATTTTAATATAAAGTGAAAAGAAGTGTCTCTTGCCTACCGCTCCCCCTCTCTGGGATCAGTAAATATTCTCTGCTTATTTGGACTTTCTAAATAGTGTTTCTTTAACGTATACTTATTGGATCTTTCATAACTTCTTTACTTAGTCTGTAAGGACAGATCTCATCATCACATTGCATTCCCATCAGAAAAGTGAGTTGTTTCATTTCTTTTTCCTGTTTCTAACTATAAATTCATTCCCCTCCCAACTCATAATTAATTATGCATTGGCCATGATTAAGACTACTGATAAAATTAGTTTTGCTTTGAATAAATTTAAGGAAACAGGAATATAATCATTTCTAAAGATTCATCTTTTCTCTTTAAAAACCTTTGTTCTAATTTCTCTTGAGTCACCTACCTATTTATTACTCCCAAAGTCTGGAATGAGATCACATTCCTAGATGAGGTTAATGGAGGTTAGATTAATATCAGTTTAGACACTAACCAGAAGGAAAAGGAACATATTTTGATGAATATTTTAAAATAAAATGGGTCCTACAGTTAGCAGAGAGTACAGGAGGAATAGCACATTTGGTTGGTTGAAGTTACATGAGGACATCGGGCTCCTCATTAGCTTTCCCATCTCTCGATGATTCTCTTGCAGAAGAATACACAATGAAAACCGTGATGAGCTGAAGTACCAATAAATGGCCAGCAAGAATCTGGAAAGAATAAATTCTACATTCCCCTGCCCTCTTATTGGTGATCTGGAAGGAAACATTAACATTCCATTTCTCCTGTTCCTACAGATTTATCAGAGTATAGCAAAGCCATTCAATCAGAACCCCTCTCAGGCTCCTCTAGCCAAGTTCACTGAAGTTCTTGGTTGGTACCACCAGTCTCCAGAGAGAAGAGGAATTAGTCCAAACCTCCTCAAGTGCAATTATCAGAATTCATGAAATGTAGTGCAAAGGGTAAGAGGTCCGCAAATATGAAAACTATTCTCTCCTCAATATATTGTGAATGAAATAAGTAATTTTTAAAATCATTTTTAAAGTATAATTGCCAAGTAGGTCTCAACAAAGACCCAGGATATCTACTTCTCTCACTGGTTTGAAGACTGAATCTACTCTAGATAACATATTACAGTTTGGAGATTATTTTTTCTCTGACATTTATTTATTTTCCACAGTTATACAGTAAGGGTAGACAATATGGGTATATATGAGTTATCTATTTCCCTATAACAGATTAATTTAACAGACTGAAGCAACCTAAGTTTATTATCTTACAGCTTTAATAAGTTAGAAATTGGGTGGTCCTCTCTCATACTCTTTCATGAGGTTATTATTAAGATGCTGGATGGGCTGCAGCCATCCAAAGGCTTGACTGGGCCTGGAGGATCCACTTTTAAGAGGAATTTTTAGGCTGGTAAGAAGGTTCAGTCAGTAGGAGAACCTGAACTTGGATCCCCAGTGCCCACATGAAATGGCATACGTGATAATAAAAGGCTTTTATAATCCCAGAGCTGGGGATACAGAGACAGAAGGATCCCTAAGACTTTCTGGCTGTCTAGTCTAGAGAAATCAATGAAAGACTCTATCTCAAAAATATAAGGTGGAAGGTCAAATGATGTCAAACTCTTGCCTCCACGTGTGTGCACACACACACACATGCGTGTGCACCCACACACCTCCGTGCATCCATATACATATTTGTTCCTACGTACATGAATACACACCACACAGTACACACACAAAAGAAAACAGAAGACTTTTGTTGGTAGAAATGATTAGTCCCTTTCCCCACAGAATGTTTCCACATGTCAACTAACTTACTCCAGAAAAAGGAGATAACATTGTTTGTCATGAGCAACTGGAAAATGACACACACTGCAACTTCTATCATGTTCTGTTTGTGTGAAGAAAGTCAATGAATAGCCCATATTCAAAGAGTTAGAAATTAATTTCCCCTAAAGAAGAGATATTCAAGAAAAATTTAACTACTCATGTATATACATATAATGTTCATTTGACAAGATAAAAGAAGTTAATTTTAGTTGCTAATTTGTCAGAGTTCTTGGTGTTGTATAAGGGAAAACTAAAATAAGCTGTATTCTAAATCTAAATTATTTTTGTCCTGTTTTCATGTCCTTCTGAAATTTTACATGCCATGGAGGACATGACTTCAAACCCAAACACACCCACACACACACACACACACACACACACACACACACATATATATATATATATATATATATATATATATATATATATATATATATAGAGAGAGAGAGAGAGAGAGAGAGAGAGAGAGAGAGAGAGAGAGGGTGCTATATGTATTTATTACATAGTACTATTATAGTACCATAACATCTTTTTTGTCAAATCATTTTATTGTTAAATCAGAATGATTTCTTTGAAATTTTTTGGACTAAAGATAAAAATTAGATGTATGGTCCTATCTTTCTTATTAATTATCTTTCTTCTGACTAGAGTTCTATTGTACACAAGTAATTGTGTCCCTTAGTTTAGGGGCCAGTAAACTATGACATGTGAGGAGTTACAATTTGTTGCCTGTTTTTGCAATAATGAGCTAAGAATAGTTTTATTTTCAAAATATCCGAAAAGATTGAATGATATTTTTGTGATACATGAAAATTATATTAAAGTACCATAGTCCATAAATAAATCTGCGTTGAAGCACAGCTACACTTATTCATTCACATGCAGTCAGTCTGCTTCCCACTAGTTGAGTTGTTGGGAAAGAGATCATCATGTCGCCTGCCAAGCCTAAAATACTGATTATCTGACCCAATGCGGAGTTCCCTGACCCTTGCCTAAGTTAATAGGTTGAAATGCATCTCACAATACTACACTGAGCGGGCTTCACACTTAATATTTTTATTTACTCATGCTGTGTTCAAAGTGTTTTCCTTCTTTCTAGACTTAAAGAACGGGCAATTGAAAATGTAGAAATGAAGTTTATTGGATCAAACTTTGTAACTTGTGATTTACTATTTGAAAGAACATTATTCACTGAGGTCGAATCAAAATGTCGTGCTCTGGAAATATGCAAGGATGTCAGGATGGCATTTTCTGTGATTGAAGCAGCAGGCTGGAAGGGTGTGCCTGTCCAAAATGCCACGGGCTTACTTCCCCAGCCTATGCAAATATCAATCTAGAGAGCTGCGGTGCTTTGCACACTCTGGAGTCTGAAACCCTACAGGGCAGTACATGAGGCATAATGGAAATTGTTTAGGCATCTCTGGCCCCATGGAAAGCCCCCCCTGCTGCCACCATGCACTTACACATCTGTGTTTGCAACAAGAAAGGATAATTGTTCCATTCTCTAGTGCTGTTTACGAGTCACCAGCATAAACACAATGTCATGTTCATACCAATCTTGATTAGGGTGAAAATCATCTGCCTGGCATTGCTTGTGTACAGTCACCAGCAGGGCCCCCAGCCCATGAAGAGAGCTGGCCCGGGTCTCGCATCTTGCATTTTAGACATTTGAAGAAGCTTATTTGAAGGTTTGCACAAAAATTAGATCTACCCAAAACAGTTTAGATCTAGTTTGCTTCTTTGCTATTATTGACCAAATTGTTTTTAAGAATCTCAGAAGTCTTAGGAGGCTTTAGGATAAACATAGCTTAGGATACTAACAGAAAAATACTTGATGAATTATTGTAGAACTAGGTGTTCAGCCTCAAGTCTATTGTGCGGTTGTCATTGAGGGCAGATAATCCATTGCTGTGTGGGCTTGCCAAAGGCATCTCTCCAGTAAATATCTGTAGCCCTCTCCCATTGAAACAACCTAGAAGGTAAGAAGGCACATACGAATAGGCTTCCTATTGACAATATTACACCAACTTGACAACCAGTATTAAGAAATTTTAAAAAAAATCCACAATATAAATGAAAAGATCTCAAAGGTACATTAACCTCAGAAAAAAAAAAAACCTAGATGAAAAGGACACAATCTAATTTTAAGATTCTAAAATATTTGTCCCTTTTCTGGTTCACAATGCCTAGACTGGAACTTTTATCCTGGACGAAGAGTTTTCAAATTCTGTATGCATCAGAGTCACCTGGAGGGTTTGTTACAGAGCAAGTTGCTCATGTCCCCACCACGGTCCTGGAGATGCTGATGCAGTAGGGAGTTATATAACCTGAGATTCTGTTTGCACTTTTAATAAGTACCCAACTGATATTGGTGATGTGGAGAAACCTTTGGCCTGGAGACTATACCAGCTATACTTATTTCTGAGATTAATAACTATTCAGAAGTACGCTTGTGAATTTTTAGTAGTAAGAGAAAATCACAAAGCTAGGCTTTCCTACCTTTTTAGTTGACACCAACTATTTTTCTTTCTTTCACGTCCCTCTTTATGCATGTGTTCTTTTCCTAACTAAAATAGAGCAAGTGACATTTTGTAAGCACAGTTTTAATTTTTTATTATCTATAATTAGGTACATTGAATGAGCAAATAATGAGTTGGTATCCCCAGTTCCCCGGTTTTCCTCTTCCCTGTCCCCAATCAGCTGGATATCCTCCTCTGTGGGCAGTCTGGATCAGTCCATGGGGTAGGGGGTTATGGATAGCCTAGGAGTCAACTGGTTCCACCCCACTTTGTATGTTGTTACTGAGGGGGGCCATGCCTCTGGATATTCTCCTCCACCATTGCTCTTATAATCTTTCCGCCCCCTCTTCTTCTTCTTCTTCTGCTCAGTTCCCTGAGTCATGGTGGATGGGAGGGATTTTTAAAATTCAGTTTGGAAAATGATGTGCACTGAAAGGGATTCATTGAATCCAAAGATTCTCATTTTTGCCCTGGGAAAAGAAAATACTAACAGATTTATGATAAAATGAATCCTGTTGGGTTACTGTCATTTGTTGCAAAAATTTTTTAATTCCAATTTGAAATACAATGGGTCCATAGAAGTGACAGAGAATTTTCAGTATATTTTTTAAATTAGCATTGTAAGTATGAGCTCACTACAGCTTTATTGTATTTTGAAATACATTCAAAATACTTTTGAAAAGATGTATAATTTACTCTTTAAAATAACAAAGACAGTTTTAAGTGTAACAAAACACTTCTGAAATTTTAATAAACCATCTTATATTGTCTAAAAGCCACAGAGTAAAATAATAAAAAAAATTTATAGGTCAAATGAGTTTCTATGTCACAAAAAAGTTATAATAGAAATTTGTTGAATTGTGTGATTTACAACAGAGCTAAATTCCGCAGTATATGGACAATGAGAGTAAAATATAGAATTGTTAGAAATCCATTAACGTATCAAGCTAACCTGACTTTTCTTTCTCGAACTTAGGTAACAGCTTACAGAGACTCAGCCATGGGAATTAAGTATTAATTTACAACGTCTGCAAGATAACAGTAAGCCTGAAATCGAGGGAACTCCAAAGAAGACCATATTGCAAGAGAAGAAATGGGTCTTCCCACCTCAATTAAGCTAATCTAGAAAATCCCTCATAGATACCTCCAGAGTTCTGTTTCCACAGTGTTTCCAAATCCTGTCAAATAGACAACCAGAGACTACCCATCCTATAAAATTTCAACTCTTAGATGGATGACAACTCTGTGGAACGTCTATAAGAGTGAGCTATCCTGTACTGAGCAGGGGAGAGTTTGGATGAGCCTTAGATAACAAGATAGATAGATTTCCCAGTTCCTGAGAAATGTTTGTGTGTGTGTGTTGAGAAAATCTTTGCCTCTACTTTCAGAACGGAGACGATAGTCCATTTCACAGTGTGTTGTATTAGCCCAAGAAAGAGATGGTCCTATTTTTCACCCAGGAAAAATAGACCAGCAATATACCACCAAACCTAGAGCATGCTCATGAAAGGCAGATAATTTGGGGTCCATTGAACGTAGATACGTAGAAATGCAAAAATATGTAGATTTCTGCCTTTGGTGCTCAGCTACCTGCTAGGAAGATGCTCTGATGGATGGCATCGTTCAAGGCCTCAAAGGAATTTTGTGATGGGACCCTGGAATCTACAATTACCCTCCATGGCAGGACCAGACACAAGTAACTAGCCTTCATCGTAAAGAACATTGTAGTCTTGTTTGATAAACTTCAGAGTGAGGCAGAATTGGGTTTGAGCATCAATTATAAATTAATGATTCTAACTAGAAAATGTGTTTTCACAACAAATGTGAGAAAGATTTATCCAGGCATCTACCTAACAA
>PVHP010019663.1:0-30175 GCA_004024765.1 Zapus hudsonius
GAGACCCTTCAAGGTCCGGAATGGTAACCAGCCCTCAGGTGGTAATTAGTGTATTGCTGGAAGGCACTGCACAAGTTGCCAGGGGAAGCTGATCAAAGACAGCTGGAGTAAACAGAGACCACTGGCATGAAACACAGTCTGTGGCCATGAGTAGGCTGACCATACCTCCTACTGGGAGAGACCACTGAACCAAGAAAGGAGCACTAGTGCAATGGAGAAGCCTGGGCCTGGGGTAGACAATCAACAACTTTTAAATTTGGCCAAATATTCCACTTAGTGAGGGGGAACCCTTGACTGGAACTGGGGATACACGGCGATATGCACTGGATCCCGTACTCTTGGGCTCACAAGAAAAGATGCACTATGGGAGCGATTGATGGGGAGGCTACTAAAAATAGAATCTAGGTAATCCAGAATTGTGTATATTTGTTAACCTAGACTGATCTCACTCTCCGATGGAGGATGTGTTTGTATTTTTCAGGATGCAGTGAGAGAGCTGTGGCCCATCTAATTCTACCGTCCAACCGTAAGCAGATAGCTGAGATCCTGGCAAGAGATGAGCTACCACAGTCATATCGTGGAGGATCCATTTGGAATCCTGCAGAGAATGATGGGACAAACAGGAGACCCACAGCCACAGCCATTCAATCAACACAGGATAAGCCAGGGTGTCAGAAACCAACAATTTTTGACACAGAGACCCCCTAAGCTCACAACATTAAAGCAGCCTTAATACTCACCCACCACAACTCAGGGAACTGAGTGGAAGAGGGGGCAGAAAGGTTGTGAGAGCCGTGGTGGGGGAGACTATTCAGAGGCATGGCCCCCCTCAGTAACGACACACATAGGCCAGGAGAACCAGGCTGAGTACTAGGCTATCCATGGTCCCCTGCTACAAGGACTGATCCACACGACACAGCTGATTGGGGATGGGGAGGGGGGCTTTGGGGAATTGGGGATAACAACTCATTGTTTCCCCACTAAATAATGTAACTCAGTATGGACAATAAATATATATTAAAAAAAGAATATCCTAAGACATGGTCCCCCTGCTGCCCCACAGGGACTGACTGAGGCCTTCAGGACCCCACAGTGAATACTATAACCCCACTGAGGAGGGCCCCTATGGTAATGGGACCTGAGTGTAACCTGTTATAATATATATAATTAAATCAAAAATATGCAGTGTGTTACAAATTGCTCCCTAAACATTTCTTTCTCCAGACTTACTTTATTAATAGAACCTCATAAATGTAATGAGCACATAAACACATAAGGCCTTCCATCTTTCCTTTCATGCTGATTGGATATGAACCTGTATCCTCCTCGGCCTTGAGATAAAACCTGATGCTAAGTATATCAGAGTAATAAGAAAAGGAACATTGATCCCCAATTCCTATTCCCATAAATCACCCCTGGATTAATTATGCTTGCACTATTCCGTATGAGAGAAATATACTTCTTTCTTTTTAGAAATTATTATTAATTTGACCTTGATCACCACAGCCAAACCTGTAACTAAGCAATGAGAAAGAAAAATGGTTCGGAGTGACATAACCGTTTCATATGTGGCTTAGATACAGTCCAATGGGAAGATAGGTGTGGGGAACATAGCAGACACATCAAGGCAGAACTCTTGTGGAAGGATGGCTTTTTTATGTTTTTCAAATCCTTCTATGGATGAGGATTTTTCAAACTTGTACAAATCTCTCCCTAGGGTATTATCATCACAGGGGACAGGATAGAAAAGAAACAAAAAGAGAGTGAAGACTAGAAAGCCATTTGTTCCTCTTCCTTTGATAATTCCTTAGAGATGACTTTTGAATGATCTAGGTTATTATTAAAATGCCAGAAAGAGCTACTTCCAAGCATCCATACCAGGGACCTGTCACAAAGCAAGACAGCCCCTGACTTCAACCAGATGCTCAGATAGGGCATATGCAGACAAAGGGGGGGGGGGAGCTCAAAAGGACAGGCAGATAGACAGATAGACACTAGAGCATTGAAACCCACTTTTCAAACCAAGTAAGTGAAAGGCTGTTCAGTAGAAGGAAGGCAATAAGGAATAATGGCAAAGTGAAAGTTTTGTATGCCAACCAGAAATCCATCACTGACTACTTGTGAACTTTCTGATGGAGTGGAAATAACAAGATTTACCTGAGCTGAGCTCTCCACTTAGAATGCCAGGGGAAACCACTCTCTGTGATTACTGTGTGAATTAGGGAAAATGTGGGTTCTTCTTAAAATATGTGTAATTATTTGCTTTCGTATGCATGCGTTATTCCCTATGGAATTTTGTGTATAGAGACATAAAAACATTCAACTATATTTTTTCCCATATGGATGCCTTATTGTTTCTACATCAGTTATTAAAATGGAATGTCCTTTTGTTTCTGGGATGATTAATACTGATTGTCAACTTGATGGGATTTAAATCACCATGGAAACAAATGTCTGGGCATGTCTGTTGAAGAGGAAGACCCACCCTGACTGTGGGCAGCACCATTCCATGGACTGGGGTCCTGGGTGGAAGAGAAAGGAGAAACTGAGCTGAGAACCCCCACTCATTGCTCTCTGCTTCCAGTCTGGATGCCATGTGACCGCTTACGTCATGCCCCCCACCATGATGGACTGTACTCTCAAACAGTGAGGGAAAGAAACTCTTCTTTAAGTTGCTTTTGTCAGATGTTTTGTCAGAGCAACCTAAACATGTATAAATGCAATTAATGAGCCATCTTTATCATGTAGCAGAGTTCCATCAAGCCTGCCTCTGTTTGGGAGCTTTTCTCTCTCTGATTTGTCAGTCCTTTTATCACTCAGTCATGGTGTAACACGGTGAGCTGAGGATTAGAATTAAGATAATGCCCAACAAAAGTCCCAATGTATCCCAAAATTTAAGGAGTACCCAAATTCTTGTCTACAAAGTTAAAGAATTAAAATCATGGACAACAAGATAGTAAGGTAGAGTGGGAGACTTTATTTAAGGGAACATGAGGAATTACAGAGTTCTCCAGTCACCAGTGTGGGGAGAATATATGGGAGAGATTTTAATAAAATCTGTGTTGCTCAGCCAAACAAGCAGCAGAAGAAAAGGTATCAGAGGGAAAGGTTTATGTGGAAAAGAATCCTGAGCCCCCCACCTGGAAAAATTACCTGGAAAAACAAAAGTCCTCCTCCTAGGACGCCATGTGGAAAAGAAGACTGGCCTTTGTTCTAGGGAAGCTTTTTAAAACTTCCCCCAGGTAAGTCAGAGGGACAGCTGATTGGTCTATACCTGACCAATCAGTTTTTGCATCTAGGTTTGAGCTCTGGCTAGAGACACCTCCCACCCAAGGGGAGGGGGTCCGTGGAGCTTGTCTGAACCGTCACAGTGGGTGAGAGTTTTCTGTGCTGTTTTTATACCTGATCTTGTACTTTTCCTCTCCTGCCCTTCCTCATAACTGTCTTTATTTATCTAAACGTCATAACCAAGATCCATAGAAACACTGTCAAGATGTGGATCATAAGAGACTTGGGGGGAATGTTGACTGTTCTCAAGGAGTGAAGCCTGCGTACCACTGAATGGGCAGAGGGAAAGGAAGGTTAGGAAGCGAAGGCAGCGGGTTAGAAAGTCCCTGGTGTGTTTGGTCCATGATAGTGCATGATGGACACCAGAAGAAGGATGTGGAACCGGCTTGGAAGTTTCTGAACTGCCAGGTGTGGAGTAGAACCCACAGACATACCTATGCCAACTCCAGGCCAGTCACCTAATGAGAATTGGTTTCCCAGTATTGAATGAAACTTTTTCCCTGGGGAGATGCGACCACACATCTATTCACCCCAGATAGGGCACGGATGACAGACCAACGCCTGATGACATCAAAGTCCAACTTGGCCAGCCACGAGTTTCTAGGAGTTACTTAGGGAGCAGAGGTGTGGTGGACTCAGAGACAGCTGCTAACCTGAGTCCACCCAGCATTGCCCTCTGCTCACTGCACAACCTGCACGAAGTTCTTCTGGTCTTTCTTCAAGCAGTTGTTTATGTAAGGTGTGTTAGTCAGGGTTCTCTAGAGGAAACAGAGCTGATAGAATGGATTATAATAAAAGGGAATTTATTGGGGTAGCTTATGACAGTCAAAAAATAGCAATATGCAGGCCCACAGGTGAAGAAACCAGTAGCTGTTCAGTCCTCAAGGCTGGATGCCTCAGGGGTCCCAATCCAGGCCAGAAGGCCTGATGGTGCCCTGGGGAGCAGCGGCTCTTCAGTCTAGGAAACTGGGTTCCAATGTCCAGGAAGGGTAGGAGAGCAGGATGCAAGAGCAAGTCACGAACCAGCACCAGCAGCCAGGGGAGGGAAGGAAGAAGAAAAAGGCCTTCCCTTCTCCCCAAGCTTTCTTGTATCCAGTCCCCTTCTGGAAGGCCCACCGACTTGGGCGAAGGGCAACTCTGGAGGAGGGACCTCCTCCTTTTCTCAATCCTTTCTGCAGGCAAACTCAGAGACCTGCCCAAGATTACTGTAGATTATTAAACAAGGCAAGTTGACAAGAAATTTAACCATCACATAAGGTCTGAGAGTGACCAAGACCACTCTGAAAAGAAGACTTTATTCAGAGAAAACATGAGCTGCCAGGCTGTCTCGCCAGGGTGCTTTAATCCCGTTTTTAAAAATTTTTAAAAATATTTTATTTATTCATTTTCAAGCAGAGAGAGAATTGAACCAGGGACCTTAGCCACTAGAGGCAAGTGCCTTAACCGCTAAGCCATCTCTCCAACCCCTTTAATCCTGTTTTTAACTCCAGTTGGGGTCTGGTTTTGATGTTGACACTTCTCTTGAAGCTCACCACACTTCCTTTCAGGGGAAACTGAGGTGCTGTGGGTGGACTCCATTTTGGAGCCTGAGTTTCAACCTAACAGTTTACTTTTTGTGTCACCTTGGGGAGGGGTCTTGCGACTTTTTTTTTTTTTCAGTTTCTGCTTTCTCAGGCTTTTTGACCTCCTGAACCTTTTTCTGGGAGGGAATGTTTCAATTCAATATTTTCACCTGGAGGAGACTGGTACACAGGCTCATCACACTTTACTCAAGTAAAAAGAGTCAGAAGACATCTTCCCACTTACTCAGATCCTATGCTGTGGAAACACTGCTCTAAAATGGAAACCCTTTTGAAATGCTGCATGATTTTCCCTGTGGCTGCTCTCACTGCTCTGCGCTCTGTGGGAATATGAGCTAGAAATGTACATTCCCCAATGATTTCCCCACACGTGCAATTATTTTGATCAGAACATGCTCAGCCAGAGGCCCTCATTAAGTTCCAAAAGTGGAGCCTATTTTCCCTGACTGAACCTGCTGGGGTACACCAGCGGAGCTGGGGAGCCTCTAGTCTTCATCCTTCCTGTTGCCCTACTGCTGTGATCTCCAGAGTCTGGAAAGCCACATAGTTCTGCCATTGTTCTGCACAATTCCCGCTGGCCCGGTCCCCTGTGAAGCTGTTTTAAAGGTTAGCAGCATTCTGCAATGTGCAAAGCATGTGCAGATTGGCCAGCATCTGCGAGGCAAAAGGACATTAGGGTTGGTCCTTCAGCTTAGCTGAACCTCTCATGCAGATGGAAAGGAAGCAGGTCCTGAGAGAACATCAGATATTCTTTAGTAACATGTCATTCACCATAGAACAGGGGCTAGAGTTCATGTCTGATTTCTGGTTTCATTGGCCCACCCATTCAGACAGTTTAGGATTAATAGCTTCTCCTTTCTCTCCCCCACTCTCCACCTCCGCCCCTAGTCTCGGAATAAAAATGAAGAATGTCATTGAGCCTGTAGGAGAAGAATCTTGGTCATTCTGCTTTGCTTGAGGTCAAAAAATCAGAGGGGTCTGGCCTATCCTGGTCTCTTCTTCCTCAGAGGTGCTTCTCTGTCCTAAGAGAGATCACCATCTTCTTCCTAGAAGGGTACACCCTTCCTGGAAGACTAAGGTTCCTGGAAGTTTGCCCTTCCCAAGAACACCTGATCCCCTATCTAGACACCTGGCATCAGGGATGGACTCACTAGTTCAGTCCACCATGGAGCTTAGGCAGGTCTTGAACTTGGATCCTCCAGCCTCAGCCTCTAGAATAGCTGGGATTACAGGCCTATACCACTTTAGGCCCACCTTCTGGATGTCTATCAATTTCATGGACATATGGAGCATGAAGATCGGAGCACAAAAATTTGTTTAGCAGGTTCCTTTTCATTTTCCAAACCACATGTTTATTCAATCAATAAACCTGAACCTAGCTTACACTAACTACCTATATGTGTGTGTGTGGAGCCTTTAAGGAGGGATATAAGCCAATTTATGTGATTTCATGATCCAGGATTTACTGTGACTTTTCTCACTGCTATGCTGACAAAAATGGCCTAAGCAAGGAAGGGTTTATTTCAGCTCATGGTTTGAGGACACAGCCCATGATGGCACAGGGGGCAGGAGCATGAAACAGCCAGCCACATTTCATCAGGTGTCAGGAAGCAGAGACAGATGAATGCTGGCGTTCAGCTTGCATTCTCTTTTATGTTCAGTCTGGGACCTCAGCCTATGGATGGTGGCCTCTCACATTCAGTATGTGTCTTGTTTTCTCAAACCTGTCTGATAGCATCCTCACAGATACAGCAAGATGTTTGTCTCCTAGGTGACTCTAAATTCTCTCAGGTGGATGATCAGAGAGAAGAAAATGTGTTACTATATCTTGGTGACTTGAAAGCACCATGGTTGGGAAGATGCACCCTTAATTTATGCACCGCTGAAAAAATACACATTGATTTTAGAGCTAACTTATTATAAATGATTTTTAAATTGTTATTTATTTGCAAGCAGAGAGATAGAAGAGAGACAGAGAGAATGGATTTGCCAGGTCCTCCAGCTGCTGAAAACAGACACCAGATACATATGCCACTTTGTGCATCTGGCTTTATTTGGGTACCGGGAATTAAACTTGGATTGTTAGGCTCTGCAGGCAAGTGCCTTAACTGCTGAGCCATCTCTCCAGCCCCAGATCTCAATTTTAATGCATAGATTGTGCTTTCACAGGTGGTAAGACATTTTAGAGACATTAAAATGTGGGAAAGTTATGTATTTTAGAAGAATAAATAACAAAATAAGCCCAATAAAGAGGTGTTTGAGTTCTTATCATAAAGTGTCCTAAAAAGAGATAGTAGGGGGCTGGAGAGATTGCTCAGTGGTTAGGGCACTTGCCTCCATTGCGTAAGGCCCCGGGTTCAATTCCCTAGTGCCCACATAAGCCAGGCCCACGTAAGCCAGACCCACAAGGTGGTGGCCCTGGTGCTCTCCTCTCTCTCTCTTTCCCTCTCTCTATGTATCTGCTTGAAAATGAATAAATAAAATATTTTTTTAAAAAAAGTGACAGTAAGTAACTGTTTTGAAGATTAGTCATAACTATTGATTGTCATGGGTGTCTGTCATTCTTCAGTTACGTGGCACTGAAATTCCATCCTATATAAGTGAGAGGTGACCCCACCTCCCCTTCAGAAAAACCAAAGGCAATGAGGTACACCCTCTTTCAGTTGGCAGCCTGGGCCCATGTGCCTGAGCTTGGCTAATTCTCTGCTCTTCTTTGGAACCTCAATTTTTGAGCCAGTGACAGAATAGCAGTTTAGGGTTCATCCCTAGTGATTGCCACAGTAATGGGTCAGCAGTGTCTGTGGCAGTGTTCGCTGTCCGGAAAAGGCACCCTTGCCCTATAGTAGAAGGAATGATGGTGCCTTTGATGATGCTCTCTATCTGCTTAGCCTGTGTCTTCTGAGCTAATGGAGTCATGTGCTCTCTGACTTCCACTGCTCCTGGCCCACTCATAATGAAGGCTCATTCTTCATCCGCCCTATAGATGGTACACATTACTCCATATCTTTTCATGCTGGTGTTGGCTCTCCTGTATTGGTACCAGACCCAGACGTCTCGGTAGAGGAGAGGGAAATAGGCACAAGGGAAAGACAGTGGTTGAGGATGTGTTAGGAGGAAGTGATGAGAGAGGGTGGCTGGATTCTGCCCTGCTGGGGAGCTCTGGAAGGCATGCTCCTCACAGTGGCCCACCTTGGCCCAGAGTGCTGTTCCTAGCACCTGTTCAGTGTTCATGGGTGAAGTGGGCAGACGGCATTGATGTAACACATTGAGAAATATTCTTTCCCTTCAATGATTTGGAGAATTCTTTACAAAATTGTTTCTCTCATTATTATTTCTTTCAGTATTCGGTAAAATTCACCAAGAAGCCATCTTACCCTGCAGTTTTCTTTGTGGAAATAACTTTAACCATATGCTTCAACCATGCAGTTAGTCTCTTGAAAAGGTATGGAACTACTTAGGCTATTTCTTTTTAAACGTGAGCTTTTGTAGTTGTTATTTTTTATGCTATTTGTCTATTTCATCTATATTATCTTTTGCTTGTCTTTTGTGAGGTAGTGGAGCCCAGGCTGGCCTTGATCTCACAGTGATTTGCCTGCATCAGCCTCCCACGGGCTCGGATTACACATGGAAGTCTCCTCGCCAGCCTGTCTCATCTACATAATTGACGTGTTAGCTGTAAGGTTGCTCAAAATGTTCCCTTATTTTTCTTTTAATATTTGTAGAATCTGTAGCAAAGTTACTTCATCCTGAAATTATTTGTGTCTTCTTTCCCTAATTAATCCAACTGGAGGTTTAATAATTTTATTAATCTTCTTAAAGAATTAGCTTCTGTCTTTAATAGTTTTGTCTTTTTTTGCTTTGATCAGTTTTTTAAAAATCAGTTTCTGTACTGATCTTTATTATTTTTTAAAACATTATTTATTTATTTGCGAGCAGAGAGAGGGAAAGAGAAAGAGAGAGAATGAGAATGGGCATGCCAGGGCCTCCAGCCAATGTAAACGAACACCAGATGCAAGTGCCACTTTGTGCATCTGGCTTTACGTGCGTACTGGGGAATCAAACCTGGGTCATTAGGCTTTGCAAGCAAGTGCCTTAACTGCTAAGCCATCTCTCCAGGCCCGATCTTTATTATTTTTTAAATTGTGCCTACATTGGATTTAATTTTGTCTTCCTTTTCTCATTCCTATGGTCAAAGCTGAGATCATTGATTTAAGAACATTCATCTTTTCTAAAGCATTTGTTTAGTGTTATTAAATTCCCTCTAAAGACTGCTTAGCAACAATTCCAAATATTTAATAACTATGCTTTTATTTTTCTTTGGCTCAAAGTATTTCCTAATTCTGCATTGATTTTTTTTCTTTTCTTTGACTCACTGGTTATTTAGAAGTGTGTTATTTAGTTTTCAAATAGTTGGCAAATTTCCGGAGATCTCTCTTTACTGAATTTTTTTTTTATTTCAGTTCCATCAACACTAGAGGACATTACTTTGCTTTTAAGCTTAACATTCCATTTTTGGACTTAATTTCTAGATATCTAAGATAAGTGTAGGTATAGTAATTGTTATAATGTCTTTCCCATTCTTGGGAGTAGCTTTGTTATCTGGGAAACAGTTTGGTCTCTGGGGGTTATGCTTTGTAAGGCATTTTAGTCTTGACTAGACAACATTGCGCATCCTTGCTGTATGTCTCTCTCCTGACCTGCAAACTCCAGAGCGGGCACACAGATTGATGGTCACCTCCTCAGCCATGTGTGGGTACAGCAGCAAGGGGTCCATTTGTAAAACAGAGAGAGCTTCTCACCAGGAATTGCTGGCACATGATCTTGGACTTCTTTCCAGAACTGTGAGAAAGGAATATGTTAGTTTTTCTTAAGCCTTTGAACATGGTGTATTTTTTCAATTAAAATATTTGTATTGATTTATTTTTGTGTGCTTTTATAATTTTATATATGTGTATGATGGATTTGATCATATTCCTCCCCAGTGCACTCTCTTATCCTTCGCCCATTCCCAGAGGTCTCCTTCTTCTTCCCAGCTGGTCCCTTTCTGCTTTTAGGCCTTTTTTTTGTTTCTTTTGTACATTTGTTTGTTTCTTTTTCTTTTTTCTTTTTTGGTAACCTGAGGAGATTTTTTTTAATTATTTGCAAGTAGAGCGAGAGCTAGAGAGAAGAGAGACAGAGAGAGAGAGAGAGAAAGGGAAGGGGCGCACCAGAATCTCCAGCTACTGCAAACAACCTCCAGATGCATGTGCCCCTGTGCATCTGGCTCTAAGTTGGTACTGGGGAATCAAACCTGGGTCATTAGGCTTTGCAGGCAAGTGTCTTAACTACTGAGCCATCTCTCCAGTTCCCTGGTGAGTTTAATTAGGGTTTCTTCTATGAGCATGGATGAAGGGTTGTGTACTGGAGCATGGTCAACTTAGCCCCAGGCACCATTAACGACCAAGAGCTCAGCAGGCTGCATGACCTCCTTCCTCTCTCCACAACAGGGTATTGACAGGCCCAATCCTGTGCAGGTGATCACAGCTGCTGTCAGTGCATGGGTGCAAAGACCATGCCATTTCTGAAAGATGGCATTGCACAACATTCCTCGGTTTCTGGCTTTTATATTCTTTTCATCCCCTCTTCCAATGTCCCTGAGCCTTGAAGGGGTGACACAGATGTTCCATTTAGGGCTGAGCATGCAACAGACACTTGTTCTCAGCACGTTGACAAGTTATGAGTCTCTTCGGTGACCATCCAGCTATTGTAAAAAGAAGTTTCTCTAACCAAAGGTGAGAGTAGTACTAATCTATGGGCATAAACATAAATATTTCAAAGGCAGTTTGATGAGGGTAATGTATACATTTAACAAAACAGCAGTAGTAGCTTCCCCACTAGGGTCTATGACATCTCCAGCCAAAACGCTTTGGACCAGGTTTATGTACCAGGCATGAGCTCCTTCCTGTGGAGAGGGTCTCACATCCAACCAGAAAGCTATTGTTTGCCCTTATACCAGAGCCACCCATGTTCTGTCAGTCTTGACTGGAAGGTGGGTCAAGTACCATGCAAGGTCCACCACTGATTAAGACTGTTGATGGCTTTCTTTTTTTCAGCAGCCTGCACAGCCCCTTCTGGCATTATGTAAGGAGACGGCTTCCAGATCAGTTCCAGCTTGATTTCTTCTGCAATCAAAGCCTAGTAAGAGGGTCTTGCCATCTAACTCTGTGTGCAACCCCAAGCAGTAGCAACAGCCTTTATTACAGCTCACTGATCTCTGTAGTACCAGTCAAAGAATCACATATATAAAAGCAAAATTAGAGTTATAGTATGTCCTCTAAAAGAGAGGTGCATGTTACTTTAATAATAGCTATTTTTTATAATACACTAGGTCCATACTAGGATTGACTCTAAACATCTCTCTGACCCATTAACTACCCAGAATTCTGTGAAGTAGTTGACATTATAATCATCATTTTACCAGTAGGAAACCAGTTCACAGAGAAATAATCATCTTCCCATTGACATACAATTCACAAGAGAGGTAGTTAAGATTTTATTTTTTAAACTTTTTATCGACAACCTCCATACATATACACAATGTACCATAATCATTATCCTCTCCCACCACCTTTGTGGCCGTTTGAATCAGATATGCCCTATAAAAACATATGCTTCATTCGAATGTTTGGTTCCCAGCTGGTGGCAATTTGAGAGGTGGAGCCTTGCTGGAGGAGGTGTGTTTCTGGGGATGGGCTTGGGGATGTTCTAGCCAGCTTCCCCTTGCCAGTGTTTGGCACACTCTCCTGCTGCTGTTGTCCACCTGATGTTGGCCAGGAGGTGATGTCCATCCTCTGCTCATGCCATCATTTCCCTTGCCATCTTGGAGTTTCCTCTTGAGTCTGTAAGTCAAAATAAACCCTTTCCTCCTATCAGCTGATTTGGCAGGGTTTTTTGGGTCAGTAATGAGGAACTGACTGCAACAGAAGGAATGTCAAGAGCATTCCCACAGGAGGACCAGCAGCTTGTTGAAGTTCAGTGGCAAGGACTGGAGAGTCAGTCAAAATATAGTGTTGTTGGGTTCCAGAGAAGGATGAAAAGCTACATGAGAATATAAAGATAGTGTATCTGGTAACCAGGCTGTTTAACAAAAATAAATAAAATAAAATAAAATGCACTCCTACACACACATACACATACACACACTTACACACACGCATGCATGCACACACGCACACACATGCACATGCACACACACCTACACACATACACACAAACATACACACACATGCACATACATATATCTACACACATACACACATACCTTCACACACATAAACACATACACACCTACATACATACACGTACACACACATAAATAACTAGCAAACAATAAAAGATGATTTTAGCATTGGGAAATGGGTTATAACAGGGCGGATAGACAGAGAGACTTAGGACGCTACTGTCAGAGTTTAGGTGAAAAGTGGTGGTGACTTGGGCCACCCTGGTGGGCAGAGTTAGAGAGATCGTGGTGATGTTTAGAGATAAAAGGTAAAATTGACAAGATTTGGTGAGGGACTGGACATATATTAGGTCCCAGATTTCTTGACAATAAGCTACTTGACGATGAGGATGATGACCTCCACATTTCTGAGATCCCAGTGCTTGATATACTGCAGATATATACCAATTATTTAGAAAATGAATAAATGTGGGGCTGGGGAGATGGCTCAGCAGTTAAAGGAGCTTGTTTGCAAAACCTGGCCAATTCTCCAGCACCCACATAAAGCCAATGCACAAAGTGATGCATTCATGTGTCTGGAGGTTGTTTGCAGTGACAAAAGGCCCTGGCATGTCTATTCTCTCTCTCTTTCTGTCTCCTTTTTCTCCATGCTTATACATATGTGTGTATCTGTCTCTCTCAAATAAAAAATATTTTTAAAAGAAAATACATAAGTGATTCAATTATAGTCCATTTTATTCCCCTTTGTCCCCCCCCCCAGTTACATGTAGTTCCATTTGTTTGGTTTGCAGCTTCCTCGTGTTTTTAGTTCTTAATTTTTGGGAACTTTCCAGAATCAGTGAGCAGCACAATGACCAGGGTTATATAAACACAGCTCACTTGTTAACTTCCCACCCTGCAGCAGGCGTAACTGCTTCTGAGCTCTGACCTTGTGTGTAATGAATAGACTTAATAGGACATTCATGCCTCCCAACGTGCCTTCTCCAAGGGTAGCTTCTGGAAGCTGGACCAGACTAATCAGCTCCCCAGGCTTGGCCTTAATAGAAAAGCACAATATGGCCAGGTGATTGAAGCTGAATGCAATGGCGCCCTTGGCTCTGCTTAATCTGTGGTTATTTTCTGCCTCTCAGGGAATGTGCCCAGTCATCACTGTAAGAGACAGCGGCTCAGCTCAGTTATTCGAAAACAAGTAAGGGAATTGAAGTGCTCATTCATCGTCCATTGTGATGGGCTATTGGAGTTTGAGCTATTCTTCATCCTGCATCAAAAGAGATGGGTTCGTGTCATTGGGGAAACTGAGGCACTGAAAACTCAGTGAGCACAATTCTTTGCTTCAGATCTATTGATTGGGCCTGCAGGCGAGGGGGTCTGTTTCCTTCAACCTTTCTGTTCACCCTGAGATTTGCTGCCATTCCAGGGGGGAGGGAGGGTGAAGGGTAGGTTTATCAATGAGCCCATCTGGGGGGAGAGGAAGCAGCTGGCAGGGTGTCCCTGATGGTCTTGCCCTGCCAGCTCTGGGGAGGCATTCGTGCTGCTGGCCTCTGGGGCCAATTTAGTTGTCTAGCTCATTCATTCTATTTCATAAAGCTCACAGAAGCTGCAAAGATTGGAAAAGCAAGACCTCATTTTCAAAAGTGCTTCTGAGCTTCAGTTAGCAGTGTGTGAAATGTACAACAATGCAAACGTTTTATTTTCCCATAACTAGAGAAGCAAGGAATTTTGGCAGTTTTAGATAACAGATCCTGGAAATGGACCCCTGGTGCAATTTATCTGATGCTTACAAGTTGCCTACTGGGTTTTTAATGTGAAAGATAGTTTTGCCTTAAATAATTGGCTCAAATGAAAAAAAAAAAAGAACCACCCTGTGAATGCTTCTCTGTAAACAACAATTGGACCCCACTTCTGAGACTGTTGCTCTAGTTACGTTATTATAGACAGCTCAAAATAGGGACCCTCTCAGACCTGTGTAGCAATAGACACACTTTTTTCCTAAAGGAATGAGATCAGGGAGGCTTAGAAGATTCAATGTGAACTGTATCCTCTTTGCGATTTTTTAAAATTTAAAAATAATTTTGGGGAGTTGGGCATGGTGGCACACACCTTTAAAATCCCAGCACTTGGGAAGCAGAGGTAGGAGGATCGCTGCGAGTTTGAGGCCAGCCTGAGACTACATAGTGAATTCCAGGTCAGCCTGGGCTTGAGCTCAAAAAGCCAAATAATAATAATAATAATAATAATAATAATAATAATAATAATAATAATTTTGGGAGAAACTCTGAGCGTGGGGACACATACCTCCTGTTACCACTGATGTTATATTCCTACTTTACCATTCACAAACCCTCACATCTTAGAGCTTTCCTCTTCCAAGAAAACCAATACCAAAGCTTCCCACATCTGCAGATATAGACCCATCCAGAAAACTGCTTTGGCACCAACTGGTGTGTGAGAGACTGAAGCCAGGGATAAAGGCTGGATCATACTTAGGAGAATTCTGACCCATAGTCTGCCACCACCACCCTAGGACACTGGTGTGTTCTCTGTAGTCATGAGCTCAGGAGGCCATCTGGCAGGATTGCAGGAACTTTCTAATTCTATCTCTTGTGACAATCTGGAGTGCTCAACAAGGTTCTGTAACGAGGAGTCTGTGATGACCAGAGATACGTTAGTCACTGGCAGCTTCTCTAACTTTTGTCCCTGCTCTTAGTTTTGGGTTTGTCTAGAGAAAGCCCAATATCCCCGGATGGTGATTGGAGTGGAAAATATCCCCCATAGTCTCAGGCCTTCTACTTAGTTTCCAGCTGATGGGACCCTTGGAAGGTGGAGCCTTGCTAGAGGGGGTGTCACAGTGGGGGTGGGGTCTGGTCTTGAGATGGGTTAGTCCTGCCCACTGGATGTTCAGAACTAGCTCACAATGGCTTCTCTGTCTCTCCTTCTCTCTCTCTCTCTCTCTCTCTCTCTCTCTCTCTCTCTCTCTCTCTCTCTCTCTCTCTCCTGTTGAAGATGTGTGCCAGTGTTGTGTTTTTCTCCACCCTGGTGAAACTTCCTTTTGAACTGAGATTAAACCCTTGGCTCCCATACACTGCTTCTGGTCTGGTGATTTCTCCCAGCCACAGAAGCTGACTGCTACAACCCCCAGCCTGTCTCACAGACTAGCCACTTCTAGTTACCTCAGCCTCCCCAGGCCAACAGCCTTCAATCAAGGCACAACCCAACACTTCCTTCCTTCTATCCTAAATCTCTGCTTTCCCTGCCTGCCTTTGAGTCTCTCCCCAAGACAAGTAATGGGGGTTGAGTCCAGTGCTATGGCAAGCTTGGAACCAGCACTTCTAGGCTGGTCTTCGTTTACTTGCCCACATGGCTCTGGTCTGACTTGGATTGAACTCTAGTCGGGTGTGCCCTGTGATCTTTCTGCCAGTCTTGCAGATGGAAGGCGGAGAAGACAGCCCTCAGTGTCAGGGTCCTTCCTGCTCCCTCACAGAGCCAGAGGAACACATCGCAAGCCTGCTGTGAGGCTGGGCCTTCACACTCCACTCAAGCTGATTTCACCTGAGATAAGGGAAGGGCTGGTGGGGCTAGCTCACTCTGAAGCGTTTGCTCGGCCATGACCCTTTCGTTGAGTCATTTAGCCTATGTCTGTTATGTGTTAGGGGCTTGATTCTGTTTGTATTTTTCAGAAGGCTCCGAGAGAGCTGTGGCTCCTCCAACCCTACCATTGGCCACATAGCTGTCTTCCTGGCAAGAGATGCGCCACTCCAGACCTACTGTGGAGGATCCACATGGAACCCCGCAGGCAGTGATGGGATAAGCAAGAGACCTATAACCACAGCCAATGGATCAACCCAGGATGAAACAACGAAACAGACACCAATGATTTTAAACACAACCTCAAGCAGAAACACAGAGGCCCCTAAGGCCTCAACTACAAAGCAGCTTTAACTCTCACCCACCATGACTCAGGGAACTGAGCAGAAGAGGGGGCGGAAAGATTGTAAGAGCCATGGTGGGGGAGAATATCCAGAGACATGGCCCCCTCAGTAACAACATGCAAAGGTTGACTCCTCTGCTATTCACAACCCCCTACCCCATGGACTGATCCAGACTGCCCACGGAGGAGGATATCCAACTGACCGGGGACAGGGAAGAGGGAAATAGGGGAACTGGAGACATCAACACATTATTCCCTTATTTAGTGTATCTAATTATCGATAATAAAAAAGGGGGGCTTGATCACCTTGTGCTTTCTCAAAGGCGTCTTTGAGCACATCCTTTAGATTCTCGACACACACACAAGTTCCCTGACATGGCTCCTGCAAGGAAGCGCCTCGGAATTTAATTATAGGGGTCAGGCTCATACTTTATATCTCATCCCAGGGGGTATTTTATATCTTATTTTCTCAGATGGTAAAACTAGGATATTGACACTGATACTGACTGTATCGATTTCTCTCTTTCTCTTTTTTTGACATAGAATCTCAAGTATCTCAGAATGGCTTGATGGCTTTGAACTTTTTTTTTTTTTTTTTGGTAGCAGAGGATGACCTTGATCTTCTGAGTCTACTGCCTCTACCTCTCAAATGCTGGCATTACACACATGTGCCACCATACCTGGTTTATGTGATGCTGGACATTGAACCCGGGGCTTTGTACAGGCTGGGCAAGTACTCTACCAACCAAGACACTTCACCAGTCTGATTTTTTGAAAAAAAATTTAATTTATTTGCAAGGAAGAGAGAGAGAGAGAGAGAGAGAGAGAGAGAGAGAGAGAGAAGAAGAGAGAGGGGGGCAGGGCCTGCCTCTAACTGCTGCAAATGAACTCCAGATGCATGCTCCTTTTTGTGCATCTGGCTTCATGTGAGTACCGGGAAATTGGACACAGGCCAGCAGGCTTTGCAAGCAAGTGTATTTAACCATTGAGATCTCGCTATGGTCCCCAGCCTAATTTCTGTATTTATAGTTTTGTGTTCTTTTCTAAAGAGCTTCCTCTTTCCCCTAGTATGACAAGGTTCAGTGACCTCATCTACCATGTGCTGGACGTTCTAGGTACTGTGGATGGAGTGATGAAGAAAAGAAACAAAGTCTCTGGTCTCAGAGAACTGCACTCCAGAGACAGACATGTGAGAACTTAAACAGTGTGTCAGATGCCTGTTAGGAGGAGAACAGAGGTAGAAAACAGTTCATGAACAATTGGAGACACACAGGACTTGCCATTTTCATGTCTTACCTTTTAGTGACTTCATCTCACTTTGGATCTCAAATGCTATCCAGAGGCTCTTAGATCAGGTTTGCGTTATGGAAACGTCTATATCTCTAGGGAAATGCTTTGGTTTAACATGAGATACAGTATTAGCATCACCAGAAAAAAACGCTACTGTCGTACACAGCAGATGTAGATAAAATAGGATCTTTGCCCAAGGCCATGATATTCAAGAGTTCTAATGGGAAGGTCTGTTATTAATGTGTAATTTAATTTTAAGAACTGCTTACTCTCTGCAAGCTGCAGAGTCTTGGGAGCTGATTGTTATGTTCCATGAAAATAACAAAACGTGCCAAATTCAGAACCAATCACATTGAGTGGACATACACAAGTCCGAGATGTCTGTGACAGCTAAATTTATGTAGATTAACAAGAAGGCAGTAATGAACTCCATCTAATGAGTAAATCATTTCCAGCTCATGGCCTTGGGTAGAGAAGGGGCTGCAGGGACCTTGAGTTGAGTAAGCAAGTTGACCCATAGAAAGCTCTGTACACTGGGGTGCCATCCATCCTGTCTCTGACTGATAATGTGTGAGCTGAGGAAGATGCTTGACTTTTCAAGGTGATTATACATGACCAGAAGCAACTTAAGGAGGGAAAGGATTTCTTTTGGCTTAGTTTCAGGAGGAAGTTTCACAGCAGGGAAGGCATGGTGGCCGGAACATGAAGCAGAACTCGTGATTGTTACAGTCAGGAAGCAGAGGATGAACTGGAAGTGAGGCTATAGGCTAGGCTGGACGATAAACCTCAAAGCCTGGACCTAGTAACACACTTCCTCCAGTAAGACTCCACCTCCTAGAGGTCCCACAACTTCCCAAAGAGCCCCACCAGCTGGGGATCAAGGGTTCAGGCACACGAGCCTATGGGGGGACGTTTCACAAACTACCACAGTCATCCAAGCACAAGGCTCATCTAAGCGCTCGTGTGAAGATGCCTTGCAAAGGACAGTTGTTTGCTAATTGTTTCCTTTTTCTCACTTCCATCCCATCAGCTGTCAAGCCAGGGTGAGATCATGATGCTGGAACATGTGTTGAGATTTAACATAATGGCATGTGTTCCTAAGTCATCATTTTCATAATCTTTATTTATTTGTGCTTGTGTGTGTATAGGGAGGTCATGGCATGTGTGTGAGATCAGAAGACAACTTCAAGGTATTTGGACTCCACCTGCTTTGATATAGGCAATTTTATTTCATTAACGTTTTTAGTGGATTAAAATTATATATATTAACACAACAATATGCTCAGTATCATAGGTTATTAGATAAAGCCATTGAATCCATGATGACATTCCCTTTTATGCATTAGTTATTCTCCCCCCCATGACTCTTACATTCTTTCTGCCCCCCTCTTCCACAAATTTCCTTGAGTCATAGTGGGTGAATTTAAATTTTGCATAGTTATTAGTTTTGCCACACTTATATATATTATTCATATATGCTTATTTAGTAATTTGAGGTTTTCCACTGAAGTTTGCTTTGGCTTTTCCTCAACTCTGCCATGACTCCATTGTTAAGAGGTATCATTTTTCTCCAATGGCTCAAGAAAGTCACTGTGTTATACAGTTGACATCTGTTAGCTTCTTCCTTCTGTTTTTTGTTAATTTTAGATGTACTTGAAAGTGTAGATTTAAGTTTTTTTGATATTGGCACTTTTATTTTTCAACTTTTTATTGATAACCTCCATATGTAGAGACAATATACCAGGAACCTTGCAGAAGAAGGCGCAGAAACATTGTAAGAATAGGCTAAATAAAGCAAGGTCTCCCCCCACAGAGACTATCTGAGCCCATTAGGACCTCACAGTGAATACCAATAACTCCACTGAGGAGGGCCTTCAATGGAATGGGGGTGGGGGAGAGGAGAAAAGTAAAATTTAATTTAAAAAATAAATTTTTTTATAAAATATAAAATTATGCCACCCCTGGGGTGTGCTCATTCCCTTGAAAGGGCCATTTCTCTTCAATCTATAGATCCATGCAATCCCCACTGGGGCCTTATCGTTTTATTTAAAAGAATAATTTACAGATCTTTCTGGAGTTCATTTGAGAGAAAAATTCAGTAGCCATGCAAAACAAAATTATAAGTGTGGCTATATAAAAATAAATATTTCAGTATAGCTCCCAAACTATCACAGAGTTAAAAAGGGATAGTTTGGGGAAAGCTATTTGACACATTACAACAGACAAAAGGTTACATCTCTAATAAACTGAGAACCTACACGCTGATATAAAAAAGACAAATAACCCAATCAATTAGATAAAGCTATGAAAACATGATTTATAGCACAGTAAATATAAATGTTCAATAAATTGGAAAAGATATTCAACCACCCTGGTAGTCAGTCAGGTAAACGGAAGACCAATGATGGAGATTTCGATTTCCGCCTCTCAGATCAGCAAAGATTTAGAAGATTTATAGCACTGAGTACTGGTGAGTCTGGTAGGAAATAGGTGCATTCAATGCTGATGGAGGGTTTGTTATAATCTTTTTGACCCAGAAATTCAATTTTGTGAGAATAGAATAGAACTTATACAGAAATCAAGCCATCAGTAAGTAAGGATATTGTGATTTTCATGCATGTGTGCATGTGTGTTTGTGTATGTGTGTAAGTGTGCATGCACACCTGTCCAACATGCATGTGAAAGTCAGAGGTCAGTGGTGTCATCTTCCTTAATTGTTCCCCAACTTATATTTCAAGACAGAGTTTCGCCCATTCGGCCAAGATAAGGTAGCCAGCAAGCCACAAGGGTCCTCTCTGTCTCTGACTTCCCAATTCTGGCATTCCAGGAGCATGCCACCAGGCCTGGCTTTTATATGGGATTTGAACTCATCCTTATGCTTGTGTGGCAAGTACTTTACCCATTAATCTGTCTGCCCATCTCCTCTTTCCACTTCTTAGTCCATAGTTTCTTTGCTGACTTTTCAGATAGAAGTCCCTTGAGTGGGGAGGTGCTGATCTGCTTAGCTGTAATGCATACATAATGTACACCATATATATCCCAGAAGATCATATGAGCCACTTTGATATGCATTGTGTGTAAAACATCCTATCTCCTTGTGATGGTTAGGTTTCGTTGTCAACTTGATCTTTTTAATTATCTTGGGTGAGTCTCTGAGGATGTTTACAGGAAGGCAACCTCTCAATAGGGGGCAGGGATGTAAAGAAGCTCAAAGAAGCTAGAAGTAAACATTCTTTCCTGTGTGGGCAGTGCAGGAAGGAAATTCCAGAGACTCAGGAAGCCATTAAGTCTGGGGAAGGATTGTAAGACCCCACTCTAAGGCTATATAAAGGGGAAGAAATTCTCTCCTTGGCCCTTCCTGCCTGTTTCCTGTTCTGTGTGTGTGGTGTTGGTTATGGGTTTCTCTCTCTGCTCGGACCTGTGAAAGAGAGCCAGTCTCTTTCGCTGGAACTTCCCCTTAATCTGTAGTTTCAATAAATACTTTCCTCCCCCAAATTGTGCCTGGTTTGAAGATTCATCCCAGCAGCATGTGGCTGACTGCAACACTTCTCTAATGAAGAGCTTAGCTGATTTTGTACATAAGCCTCAGATAAACCTTGGAACTAATGTCATTCCCTTTATGTGTAACATAGCTAATTCAGATTAGTCCATTCTATAGTCTTTTGTTGTGGTGTTGGTCACTAGTCCTTCTGAGCCAAGGAAACATGCACCATGTGTTGTCGACATGGACCCCTCAGCCATCAGCAAAACATTTGGCTGAGACAAGAGTAGGAATTCCTTCCTATCTCAGGATTAGCTGGTGTAGACTCTTGGGTATAGTGGGTGGGCTCCCAGAAAAAGAAATCTTGGAAATTCTCAGCAAGATTGTTCCAACATTTTCCTCTCCCTCAGACGCCCATTGCCTTACTTAGAACTTGAAATCAGTAATGGAAATTGCCCAGGTAAAGTTTAGTTCTTGATAAGATTTTTTTTTTCTCACCAAAGATGAGCAAATGGCATTCCGGGGCTGTGTGAATTTTAATTGTAGTTTCATCCTGGTTTGTGGCATTGCCTTAAGACACTGAAGAAAAACACAGCCTCACCATATCCTTTCATCCATTTAGGAATTTTTTGGTAAAATTCACATAGCAAACATTTATCATCTCAGCCATTTTAAGTGTATACTTATAAATATATAACTATACATATGCTATGATATATATCAATGTGCTACCAACATTCCACTTTAACATTTTATAAAACTGAAATTCCATTATCTATTAATAATTCAGTCTTTCTTCTCCACTAGCCTCTGACAACCATCTGTATTTTATTTCTGCACATATCTGTGTTTGTGTGCGTGTGTGTGTGTGTGTGTGTGTGTGTGTGTGTGTGTGTGTGTGTGTGTGTTAGATGCTCCAGGGCCTTTTGCCACTGCAAATGTCAGATGCTTGCACCACTTTTAGCATCTGGCTTACATGGTGCTTGAAAATTGAACTCAGTCCAGCAGGCTTTGTAAGTATCTTTCTAGCCCTTGTTTCTCTATATTTGGCTATTCTAAATATATCACATAAGTGTCATCACATAGTATTGATTTCTTTGTGACTGGTTTATTTGAATTAGTTTAATGCCCTCAAGGTTGATCCATGATGCTGCATAGATCAAGAATTCCTTTCTTCTTCTTTCTTTTTGGTTTTTCAAGAACTCACTCTAGCCCAGGCTGACCTGGAACTCACTATGTAGTCTCAGCATGGCCTCGAACTCACAGTGATCCTCCCACCTCTGCCTCCCGAGTGCTAGGATTAAAGGTGTGCACCACCATGCCTGGCCCTCTATGCCCAGCACACCCTTCTTTTTTTTTAAGGCTGAATAATATTCCACTCTGGGCTGGGGAGATGGCTTTACAGTTACAGGTACTTGCTTGCGAAGCCTGCTGGCCCAGGGTTCAATTCCCCAGCACCCATGCATGTAAAGCCAAAACACAAAAAGTGACACTTGCATATGGCATTCATTTGCACTGGCAATAGACCCCGATGTGGCTCCTCACATGAAATCAATAAAATTAGTTTTTAAATAATCCGTTTTATATCCGTTAGATATTTTTTAAAAAATAAGAATATATTTAAAAGATTTAGCTATAAAAGAGCTATTGTTTTAATTCCAAAAGAACCTATCTTCCTTCCTTTCCTTCTTCCTTCCTTTCTTCCTTCTTTTTTCCTTCTGTAACAGGGATTAAAACTTAAAGAGTACCCAGGTATTTCCAATGCACCTTAGAACTTAAGGAGTACCCAAATTCATGTCTATAAAATTAAAAAATTAAAATTATAGACCACCAGAGGATAATGTTCTGAGAAATGTACCAGAGATACACCATTGTGTGAACATCCGAGTGTATTCTCACAAACTAAGTTGGTTGCCAGGAGGTAGACGATATAATCTCATGGGACCAATGTTCTGTATCTGCTCTGTAATTGACAAAAATGGCATTATGTAGCACGTAGGCTTCACAATTTTGTCATTAGAAGCAGATAGGATGGGGGACTGCTCAGTGGTTAAAGGAGCTTGCTTGCAAAGCCTGCCTACCTAGGTTCGATTCCCCAGTACCAATATAAAGCTAAGTGCACAAAGTGGCACATGTATCTAGAGTTTGTTTTCAGTAGCAAGATGTTCTCATATGCTTACTCATACTCTATCTCTCTTCTCAAATAAGTGAAAATATATTTTTTTATTTGCAAGCAGAGAGAATGGGTACGCCTGGGGCCTCCAGCCACTGCAAACAAATTCCAGATGTACGTGCCACTTTGTGCATCTGGGCTTTACATGGGTACTGGGGAAATGAACCCAGGTAGTTAGGCTTTGCAGGCAAACACTTTAACAATCAAGCCATCTCTCCAGCCCCAAATAAAAATATTTTTAAAAGGAAGACAAAAGCTTTCTGAGCCCTGCATTGCTGAGTCTAAGATTGACTTGCATTTTAACACTCAGCCAAGAGTGTGAATTCAGAAAAGGACTTCCATGTCCAGGTCAGAAGGCACAGTGAAAACGTGGGTCAAATTCCTCTTTGTATTATTAGTGCAGCGTTGGACCTCGTGTCTCCTTTACTGAGTTCTCGGGTCCATTCTGTTTCGTATCTACTTGGCTGCACTCCTCCGACATAACATCTGAGCTGCTAAATGTGCAGATTTGACCCCCAAGGGCTTACAGGACAGGAAGGTGGGACCACCTTCTGTCACACTGCACTTTATATTCTATCAATAACCTTTTCAGCATGCACAGGCTCTAGGATTTCCCAAGGAATGGAGTCATTTCATAAACAAAATGCTGTCATTTTAAGCCATTAGAATGCATTCTATGTGGCATAAATGGCCGAAAGATTGCTGGCTGGGAGTTGGTTGATGCACAGAGTGAAATCATTGGTGCTCTGGGTCTCTTGGGAATGGGCCACCATAATGAACTCAGCCTTTCCATTATTCACTGTGTTTAAAAAAAAATCTCAAGAGCAAAAGCAAATACATACTTTCTTCTAGCAGGAATATGTATTAAATCTCTGAGACTTAGCAATTCAGACTCTTGTGGTGAGCCCAGTGGAATCTAGTTGTTTTAAATCTTCCTTTCAGATACTTGAAATGAACCCTGTCCACTCCTCTTGGTTGTAGAAAAACTTAAGTTCCTTAGCTCTGTAAGGAGGAGGTGGGCTGTTTTAGCCACTGAAGGCTATTTATTGCCTTTTGGGTTTTGGACTTGGTTCTGTGCTCACATAGCTAATATCACAGAACACTGTAATTCTTGATTTGTCAATGGGAAAGCACATGGTTCCAAGTACTAGCAACTGAATTCCCTGTGTTCCTCCAGGTCCTTCCTGCGTGAGGTGAAGGGTTGAACAGGATTAAACATACAAAAGTCTCATGATGGGGCATTCCTCCATGAGAGAAGGTGGACAGAGCAACAGAGAAGGCTGGCATCCTATCTCACTGTGCAAGTCTGGCCGGGAGAAGAGATGGTGGGGAGGCTGGTAGCAGAATCTGTTAGGTTTGTGGAGGACATTTGAGTCTTTGCGCCAAAGTTAAGACATGGGCCAGCGTCCCCTGTCTCCAGGAATCTAGTATCTGGTCCCCGTTAGCACCCCTGATAGTTTACTCACCAGTGGGAGCAGACTTGGAAGGGTGACCCAGCCCTGGTTAATTACACCCCCTGTCACCAGAGGTCTATGCTCCACAGTCTGTATCTGCTGTTCTAGGTTTTAGAGAACTCTCAGCGCTGGGCACTGATTCCCAGTTGTTTTCCACTGAGTGTTGTGTGTCATCGTTCGTGTAGCTGAGTGCTTCCTATGAGATCATTAACACCAGCTACGAGTCCTTCACTCTCGCGATGGCTCTGACACATGACCTTCAGCAAATCGGTGAACCTCTTCATGTGCAAAAATCGTGACAATAATCCCCACTCGGCAGAATCATTGGGAGTAAGGATAATTTGTACGATAGGATTTGGTACCCAGTAAGTACATCTAGATATAGCTAAGGGGGTTTTAGACATGTTTTTGACAATTTCATATATATTGATTACATTTTGATCAGATATGGCCCACATTACCCTCCCTTACCCCCTAAATCCCATTGTACTGAATAATGGCTGCATCAAGGGAAAGAATGACTCCCCTCTTCTCCAGAAACCATTAACTCATTAGGTAGGTGACTGGCCTCCCACACCCCGTCCCCCATCTATAACAGAATGCAGGTCTCGTGCAGGTAGCCACAGCTGCGGTGAGTTCATGAGTGCAGTGGCCATGCATGACCGGAAGTCAGGTCCACAGCCTCCTTTCCCTTCCCAGTTTGCTCTGTGCTCGATGTGTGGGATCTGACTATGTGGTCTCGGTGCAGTGTTTTCAGCAAGGAAGGATGGAGGCCATGGGTGGTGCTGTCTCAGCAAGTGCTGAGTGGGTAGTGATCCCCACACTCTGATCTCTGCCTAGTCCACCATGGAAACTTCTAGCTGTGCTCTGACCAGGACACAGAAGATGAGGGATCTAACACTGTTCCCAGGTGATCCATGATAGCCTCCATAATGGCTGCAATCCAGAAACCGGGAGCCTGGGAGGATGGGGCAACCACTACCACTGCTGTCCTTTGCAGCACACCCAGGGAAGATCCTAACTGAATGTTAGTGTTCAGATGGTGCCATACACTTGACCTCTTGTGTTTGAACCCTCTTCTTTCAGCTTGTGAAGAGGCCACAGGAGACAGCACTCTGCATGTGCTCCCTGCCCCCTCCCACCAGGCTGTGCTCATATCAGATGGAGTATCAGTTTCCAGAAAGCAGCCCTGTGAACTGCTGGCAATTTAAGAAGATCCATCTGACCATCAGATCCTCTGAGGTCACAAGATGCTAAAGTCTTCCCAGGTTTCCTGCCTGCTTTGAGGACAAGGAGAAATGCATCAGCATAGAGTCACAGGTTCTCTGTTCCTTGGATGGCCGCTCTGAACAAGGCAGGCTTATGTAACACTGACTGGGTTGAATCTTAGGTCCAAATACTCATACAAATTCTTTGTGAATGCTCAATCTTCCAGAAATTCTGTCTATGACCACCTGTCCCTTGTTTTCTGAATCATGGCTTTGACCTTCCTTCTCAGTTGCAGCCACTTCTCCATGCCGCCTCCAGCCTTGTGGGCATCTTAAATTTAGATGACAGAGGCCCTGAACCTCCTGGTTAACTACACAGGCATAAAAGCAATCCTGTTAAATTATCAGAGACCCAAAAGACTTGTCATTCATGAAGTATAGCCTTAAATGGCCTCCCATACCATTTCTCCCAGGTGACTCAGTGCAATCCTTTACAGGGGTCAATTTGCACTGCCTCTTGCCCTATCCTCAGCCAGCTCCCATGTTGTCCAGTTGACTTTAGGCCCATTGCACTCCCACAGAACCCAACACACTCGTTAGTTCATGGTGCTTATACAGAAGCAGACCTCAGGGAAGAGGGGGGCATCTGAACAGGTGTGGATGTCAGCTGAGATGCTGGTGTGGGGAAGGCAACAGGTTCCTTTCTTCCACCTGTGAGTCCTCACGTGGAAGGGGCCAACTGTCATAGCCACACGCTGCTGAGATGAATCTCCACACCAGGTACAGTTTTGGGAAGAAAATATTTATTGAAGTAACAGATCCAGGGGAAGTTCCAGAATGGCAAAAGAGGCTGGCCCCCTTTCACAGATCCAAGCAGAGGAAAACCCATCACCAGCACCTCCAAAGCAAGCAAGCACACTCCAACTAGCAAATAGCAAGAACTCCAGACTTGAGCTCTGACTGCTCTTTGCATATGGATAGCTGGAATTTCACATCCATCCTTGAATCACCTTAGGGCTGGAGCCTAGGATCCAGACTAGGTGACACCTTCTCCAGCCAGAAGGCTGGAGAAAACCTTTAATACACTTTTGAATCTATTGGGGGACAATTCAATCAAACTACCACACCAACAAATACTCATTAGTAGAAAAGATTCAAGATGGGATATTTAGTCATGGTTATATTCTTTTAGCACATTTTTAGGTAATAATAATTATTATATTTGTTTTTATGAATGGGCATAAATATGTTTGTGTGTGTGCACATGTATGTGAAGGCCAGGGTTATCCTCAGGAATGCTGTTCACCTTTTTAAAAAATATATTTTATTTATTCATTTTCAAGCAGAGAGATACAAAGAGAGAGAGAAGAAGAGAGAGAGAGAGAGAGAGAGTGCCAAGGCCACCGCCTTGTGAGTCTGGCCCATGTGGGTCCTGGGGAATTGAACCAGGGGCCTTAGGCACTGGAGGCAAGTGCTTTAATCGCTGAGCCATCTCTCCAGCCCTGTTCACCTTTTTTGAGACGTGATCTTTTAGTAGTTTGTAGATCACCAATTCAGCTGGTCAGTGAGTCCCAAGGACTCTGCCTCCCCAGAATTGGGATAACAGACAAGCACCACCATGCCAGGAATTTTTAAATAGGTTCAAGGAATCAAACTCAGATCCTCAAGCTGTGTGATGGTTAAGTTTTGTTGCCAACTTGATCTTTTTAATTATCTTGGGCAGGTCTCTGAGGATGTTTACAGGAAGGCAGCCCTCCCAGTAGGGGACAGGATGCAAGGAAGCTGAGGGGAACTATAAATGAATATCCCTTCCTGGGAGGGCTGTGCAGGAAGGAAATTCCAGTCTCAGGAAGTCAACAAGTCTGGGATAGGGTTGGAAGACCTCACCTTAAGGCTATATAAACTGGAAGGAAATTTCTCTCCCTTGGCCCCTGCCTGTTATCTGTTGTGTGTGTGGTGCTGGTGATGGGTTTCTCTCTCTGCTTGGACCTGTGAAAGGGGACCAGCCTCTTTCACTATTATGGAACTTTCCCTGGATTTGTAGCTTCAATAAATCCTTTTCTCCCATCACTGTGCCTGGTTTGGAGGTTCATCCCAGTGGCATGTGGCTGACTATGACAGGCTGTGAGGCAAAGACATTACTGACTGAGCTATCTATACAGCCCTGTTTATATTTTTTTAATTGAGAAGGGGTCTCACTATGCATCCCAGATTAGTCTGGAACTTGCTATACAGCCCAGGCTGGCCTCAAATTCACGGTCATTCTGCCTCAGCTTCCTAAGCACTGGGATGACAGGCATGTGTGAATACTGCCAGCTTCTAATTCTTAATTCCAGTAAGAATTCTGACTTTCTTATAAAGCTCACACTTGTCCTAATCCCTCTCCCTTCTGGTACCGGCCAGGAGGACGGGAAAGGTCAAGGTGTGTGACTCAGTGTCTTCTATGGCAGCCAGAGAGGACATAAAGGCCGAGTGTGGAATGTGTGTTAATTCCACCTCTGGGCCTGTCATTTCTCTCGCTGTTGTTCCAGTCTTGCAGAAAGTGGAAGGAAAATAGCATGTGCGGGCTTGGATAATGTTGGTAATTACAGCCATCACACGAGGAAGCCTTTGTTCTGCAAGTAAACAGAATCCAGCATCCATCCAGTGAGTCACGTTTCTGCAGACTCGCAGCATGTGTCGATGCGGGGCTGGGGGTGTGCTGTGCTTGAACATTTTGAGGCTTTTATGTTTCTTTTAGTGACTAGTAATAGGATGTCGAGTCTTTTCTCTTTCTCGTTCACAAAAGTTGCTGTCTTTTCATGATTGAACCCATGGATGTGGTTAAGAATGTGCGTGGGAGTCTCTGCAAAGGGAAAATAAATCTGGTTCCCTGACTGTCTAGACCTCCTGGAGAAAGGGCTGGGGTCTTTCTTACCCATCTTTTGGCCACCAGCCCCTCTTCATCACAGTCTGAAATGGATGTTGCTCCAATAACATGCCAATTCAGGCAAGATTGCAATGGGGAAGCTTGAACGGAGGCAGCTCGCCTGCGTCTTTGATGGCTTAGGATCATTGGCTAGGTTTGGGGAGGTGGAGGGCCACAGCATAGTTAAGTCACAAGCTAGGAATGAGAGTTTAGTTTGTCCAACTTCGTCTTTCTGCTCTTTCAATACTCTCTCCCCACACACGACCTCACAAAGGGTGAGTTTAATGCTTATCCTTTTCAGTTTCATTTTTAAAAATATTTTATTTATTTCTTTTTCAAGCAGAGAGATACAGAGAGAGAGAGAGAGAGAGAGAGAGAGAGAGAGAGAGAGAGAGAGAGAGAGAGAGAGAGCACCAGGGCCACCACCTTGTGGGTCTGGCCTATGTGGGTCCTGGAGAATTGAACCCAGGGCCTTAGGCACCGGAGGCAAGTGCCCTATCCGTGAGCCATCTCTCCAGCCCTCCTTTTCAGTTTCTACCTTGTCTTTCTTTGTTTCTATTTTTTGTCTTCATTTCATCACTTGAAGTGAAAAGTCTGACTTTAGATTATGGAAATAAGCTTAGATTGTGTGAAACATGGGTATTTAAACACCTAGGGCTTCATATATTAATGTTATGGTTACAATTTGGTTAGAGAAGCTTCTGTTTTTCAGATGGCAGTGATCACTGGAGAGACTTAAAACTTAACCAAAGTGCTGAGAAGAAGTGACAGCCCTAAGGGAGCCATCTGTCACACCCTCCAAGGCTCAGGGACCATTGTGGAAGAGGTAGCAGAAAGAATGTAAGAGTCAAAGGAAAGGGAGGAGTGCTTTGCAACACTGTCTTTCAGACATAAAGTGGCCCTGGCATTCATGAGCTCACAGTGGTTAACACAACCTACACAAATCCTGAATAGTAAGAGGGACAAAGTGATGACATCAAAATAGAACAGGGACCAGTTGGAAAGAAGAAGGGATTCAGTGGAGGAGGCCGGGGAAGGGGGAATGAAAGAGGGGGGTTGGAAGGTATAATGATCATGGTGCATTGTGTATATGCATGGAGATTATCAATAAAATATTTTAATATTTATTTTCAAGCCTAGGGCTTGCGGCATGATAATCTGCTATCATGGGCTGGCTTACAAAATAGAAAGTCATAAGGCACATCAGTGAAAATATTAGAAAAAATAATTTCCCTCCCTTCCTGTTACTCTCGTGTCTATACTCTTTAAAAACTCAGTGTAATCTTGAGGGTTGTATCAAGATGTGTGAGCAAGATATGTGTTAACTTACATATAATGTGATAATTTATAGCGCAGTGACATTTTAGTTGCTAGGAACATTTCTCGTTGGTATGACATCTTTCCTAGAAAGACTGAAGCTGCGTGTGACATTGCTGTAACCCAGCTCACACTAACAGTGAATTGATACTGTGATTTCACACTTGTAAGGCAGCCAAGCAACACAGACTTCATTCCATTGAAAGTTCATGATTGTAACCAATATGCTCTTCTCCAAAGAGAACGAGAACGAAAATTGAACAGAGTCTTCTTCATGGTACATTCTTCACATTCACACAATGTACAGAAGACATCTTTTTTTAAAAAAA
>PVHP010019664.1:0-31597 GCA_004024765.1 Zapus hudsonius
AAAAGGACACACATTGACAAATGATCAATTATGCATAACTCATCAGGAGATTATACTAGTGCTATAATAGCCACTAGTACAATCAAATTGCCTATGTCTGTTTTCAAATATTGACACTGAACGGAGAAATTGTGACTCTGTACACTGCTGGAGAGAAACAAGCATTTTGGAATGTTACTTATCATTCATAGGAAATGAAAAATTTTTATAGCAGCCTCATTTTAATAGCAAAAACAAGGAGGCAAACCTAGTATACATGAAGAGTAGATATTATTTATATATCATAACTTATAATATCTAAATAAATTGTGGTATAATCATAAACCAAAATATTACAATATAATGAGAATGTAGCATTGCCTCACCATATATCGTAGATATTGTGTTGAGAGAAAGAAGCCAACAGGTAATTATTCATAATAAATATCACAGTAATGTAATAAAGGTCACAATAATGCTTTTTTCTGATGGGATGTCGAGGTAGTGGTACAAAAAAAATTAATGATCTGATCCAATCCTTCTTCTCTTTGTTTTTTATTAGTATAATGCAACATGTGCATGATGAGTATCATAATGACATTTTGTTCAAGGATATCATGGACTTTCCCCATTATCACCTCCTATTCCTCTTGTGACTTCTAGCTCCTTTTCCTTTTCCATGTACTCCCCCTTCTCTCTCTCTCTCTTTCTCTCTCTCTGTGTATGTGTGTTATTTATCTTCCTGAATCTGTCTCATTTTTCTTAATATGATGATCTCCAGTTCAACCCACTTTTCATTCTCCATGGCTGAATACAAGCCATTGCCTTTGTACACAACCTTTTCATTATCCTCTCATTGACTGATGGACATATAGTCTGATTGCATAACTTGAATATTGTGAAGAATGCTATAGTAACCATGGAAGATCAGGTACCTCTGTGCATTTAGGTATATTGACAGTGATCACATACCTGGATCATCTTATATCCCACTTTATTATTTTTTTGAGAAACACCATACTTGTTTCCACAGTGGCTGCACTGTACATTCCTAATTACAATATACATGCTTCCTTTTCTCACACAACCTCATCAGTAATTACTTGTTTTTTTTTTAAATGATAACCATTCAGAAAGGTGTGAGCAAGATCTGAATGTTGTATTGATTTTCATTTTCCTGATGGCTAAGGATGTTGACCATATTTTCAGTGAAATATTAGTTACCTGTATTTTGACATTTGGGAAGTGTTTGCCATTTAATAATTGTATTATTTGTGGGGATTTTGGTGTCTAATTTTTTAAATATATTTAAATATCAATTCAATGTCAGATATACAGCTGGCAAAGAATTTTTACCATTCTGTAGACCATCTCTTCACTTTGCTAATGGTTTCCTTTGCAGTGCAGAGCCTTTTAATTTCATGTAATCCCATTTTTCCATTCTTAGAATTATTCTCAAAACTTTCCAGAAAATCCTTGTATATGCCAATGCCATACAATGTTTTCTGTATGCTTTCTTTTTTTAATATTTTATTCATTTTCAAGCAGAGAGAGAGAGAGAGAGAGAGAGAGAGAGAGAGAGAGAGAGAGCACCAGGGCCACCACCTTGTGGGTCTGGTTTATGTGGGTTCTGGGGAATTGAACCCGCGGTCTTAGGTACTGGAAGCAAGTGCCTTAACAGCTGAACCAACTCTCCAGCCCTGTATGTTTTCTTGCAGCCATTTCAGGAAAGGTAAACGAAATCATTTCATTCTTTGTTTTGGTTATGAATCACTTTATGTCTGAAAATACTTTGAAGACAATGGCCTTCTTATCAGAATGTATATTCTGTGGCCATTGGGTAGAATATTCTCTAGTTGTCTGTTGAGTTTTGATACAGATTATTTCTGAAATTTCTTTGTTGATCTTTTTGTATGGATGATCTATCTATTGATGACAATGGACTGTTAAAGTTACCTATTATTATATAAGTACTTATCTGTTATTTATGTCCAATGACATTTTATGAAATTAGATACACCAATATATAGTACACACATATTTATAATTGTTATATCTGTTATGAATTATATCATTTGTTAATATGTAATGCCTTTCTTTAACTCTTCTAATTTTGGCTTGTAGTCTCTTATAATACATAAAAATGGTGACTCCTGCCTGTTTCTCATTAGATTTTCTTGATATATAATGTTTGACTTTCAACCTGATCTGCGTGTGTCTTTCTCATTTAGGTTTGTGTTTTTCAATCATAGAAAACTTTGGTCTGTGGCCTGACCCATTCTGCTAACCTTTGAAATTATTGAGAGATATTTACTTTGTTGTTGTTGTTGTTGTTTTCCTGGTTGTCTTGCATGATGTTTCTTTTTCTTCTCCACAACAATCAAACAGACTTAAAACTCACCCTCCATGACTCAGGGAACTGAGCAGAAGAGTCATGGTGGGAGAGATTACCCAGAGACATTACCCCTGTCAGCTACAATTCATAAAGGCAGGTGCAAACTTGTTGCCTCCTTTGCTATCCATAACCCCTTGCCACATGGATTGATCCAGTGTGCCTATGGAGGAGGATACCCAATGAACTGGGGACAGGGAGGGAAATGGGAATATAAGCACAATATTTACTCAATCAATGTCTCTAATTTTGGTCAATGAAGATAAAATGTAAACAAAAAAACTTTTAAAAAATCTTAATGATTTGCTGATTCACTGAGATTAAAATGGTTGATCTTTTCCTAGTTCTCATTTATTAAACTATGTCTCTTGTGAGATTTATTCTTCAATTTGTTCTTGTGCTATAATTGTTTTCCTTTCTTTTATGGATGTATAATTCCTCTATGTTCTAAAATGCTGAATCTGTGGGCATGAATTGTTTTTAGTTTGTGCTTGAAAAGTATTTCTCCATCAATTTTAAAAGACGACTTTGCTGAATAAAATGATCTTGGTTGACAATTATTTATTTTCATGTCTTGAAATGTATCATTCCATGCTTTCCTAGGTTTTATGCATTGTACTGAGAGGTCTGATTTTTATACTGTAAAAATTGGAGCTAGAGTTTCTTTCAGAGTCCCACCCCCCCTACACACACACACACACACACACACACACACACACACACACACACACTCACAGAGTGAGTAAAGGGAAGCACAGTACAGCTCCAACAAGGTGTCTTCTCTAGGATCTGCTTCAGAAAGCTTGAGGTTTTGCTTTCTAATTTCCCTGTGTTTACAACTGGAGTTTTCATTTCTGTGTTGTTGCAGACTAGGAAAGCTGATTACTGCCCTCCATTTTGTTCAGAGCTCTAAGTTAGGAATCTGATAGTTCTTTTGGAAGTCCAACATTCAGTACATCTAAACGTTACAGAGTTTTAATGTCTGCTGTTTATCGTGGCCCTCCCTTGCCTTTTGGGGCTTCTCATATCTTTCTTCAGTTATGGAACAAATGTTATTTTTCAGATTCCTGGGGCACAGGAGACTGATAGTTGTCCCAATTCCTCTAATCTGAACTGTTCTAATATTTAACATGGGTTTCAAGCCCTCATTTGCAATTATTTATTAACTGATAACTTCAAATTTGAGCATTTTACTCCTATTCTACATTTTTTTTTTAAATTTTAGGGCTGAACAACTAAAATTTCATTCAACATGAGTCAAATCTTGCCACTATTGAAACTTCACTAAAGTAAAATTTTAAGAGGTTGATATTTTTTAATCTAGTATATAATTATTATAGCACAAAAAGTCAGTCATTTTGAAAGGAAGTAATATGATTTACTAAGTTATGTAAAACCAAAAACTCTCAGAGGGAATGACCCTTTTCATCCATTCTAAATGCTTCTGGTGCACATTTATCATAATTTCTCATCTCTGAAATTTTGCTTACCTCCCACACAATTATACATTTAAAAAGACATTGCAAATAAATTATTCAAATTGCTAGACGTCTGTTGAGAAATGATTTATTCAGACACCAAGCATGCCAAATTGCCAGAATTATCTTAGATCCTATTGAATGCTTTAAATAAATTATTTCACACTTTTCTTATCTCCATTTTATGGTGTGCAAATTCTCTAGTTTTTCTCATCCATGGGCACATCTTCTGATTGTGAATTCATTGTCAGCAAGGTTAATTTTTTCCCCCTCTAAGCATTTCCTAAATCACTGTGTTGTATAAGCTATATTTTGAGTTTCTTTTGCTAGATCCCAGTGAGTTCCAACTGTTCTGTACTATTTTTAAATCAGTTTCTTGGCTCTGGTTGCCAGTCATATAAGGAGCACTATATCAGGTCTTGTAGCACTATGAATCAAGCAAGAAGTCCCATGACTCTTCAGTGATTCTTCACCTCTTGTAGCTTTACCTAGACTGTGTGACACTTTGAATGTGAAATGTCCCCCATAGTCTCATGTATTCATGTTTAAGCCTCATATTTAGTTCCCCAGCTGATGAAGCATGGCTGGAGAGAGTGCACTACTGGAATTGAGCCTTGAGATTTTAAAATTCAGCCCTCATTGCCAACCCCAGCCACCACCCTCATCTGCTTCCTTCCAGCTGATAGGACAAAAATCTGTGCCTGGCTGGCCTTTCCGTGTTTTTTCCTACCATGGTGAAACTTCCTCTCGAAACTATTATACAAAATTAATCCTTTTCTTTCTAGCTGCTTCTGAATGGTTATTTGGATGTTTGGTCCAGCAACTAGAAGGTAACTGATACACACTGCTATCTAGCTGAGGTTTCTTAATGCCATAGGCACAGCTGCCTCACTTCTTTTTCCTACAGAGGTCAGACTGTGAATCCTTGACTCTTGAGGGCTGTACCCATTCTCCATCTTATCCAATCTGAGGCATTATTACTCATGTCTGCTTAAAGAGCAAACCCCCAGCCTCCCAAGTCCTTATTTTGTTTTTATAGTCTCATGTGCTTTCTCCCTTAGCTCTCAATCTCTGAATGATTTTTTCCTTTCAATTTCTAAAATTGCTCATTACATTTTATGCAAGACATAACTATTTATTTCCAAGTATTTTATTTGTGTTTGCATATATTTACAATGGTTAAGACTACTTTTTTATATCTTTTTACTTTAGTGATAAAAATTTCATTTTACAAATAATTTAGCAAAAATATTTATTTTTTAGAGGCAACAAGAGGTGAATTTCCAGTCTCCATTTATGCAAATGCAATATACTTCTTATCCAAATATTTTCCACCCTTTAAACTTAGTCAAGATTTGAAAGATACCACACGATGGTGAGGCTATTCATTTCTGTTATTCCACTCACATTGCTTGAAAAAACACATTTTAAACACATTTGTTTTGCTTTATTGTTGATATCTTTATTATCCTTAATTAGATACATTATGAGCAAATCAGGTTTTCTACCCCCATTTCCATCCTCCCTCTTCCAAAACCACTGGGGGCCCTGTTGGGTGGGCCTACTGGATCAGTCAGTGGGTTATGAATAGCACAAGTGTCTCTAGATTTCTGCTTTGAGTTGTGTTGGATATCATTGGTGTCTGTCTCCCTGAGGTATCCTGGGTTATCTGACTTGCTGTGGAATTCAGTATGAGTTGTAATTATCATAGTTGTCTATAAAGAAAACTAATAAGTAAACATATTTAAGGTCAACAGCATATTTAGGTGACTTCTATTATTAGAAATTCAGCCATTCTTTCTTGGTTTCCCTCAAAGTGTACAGAAAATCTCAATCCATTTTCATGCAACTTGTCCTTTACAAAGGACACAGAGCACATCCAAGCTTACTTGTAATGCTTAGGTGGAATATGGGCATGTACCTGTGTCATTCCCTAACCATATTTTTCTCTTAAAACATACATTGTACCTCCCTACATAGGATTCAATTTGTCTCTGCTCAGCCATATCTGCAGAAGCCAATTATTGTTATTTTTTGCAAAATCTGACATTATGTTAAATGCTAAGTTTTTATTGGCTTCATCCTGTTATTTATAATGGCATACTTATTAAATTGACATGAGGAATGAGGGGAATTAGGTAGCCAGTCAAAAGAGAGAGCCCAAGCAGGGAACAGGGGTACCTGTTTCCTGCAGCAGAGCCAGAGTTCAGCAAGTGATCTAGTCTATCCAATCAGCTCTCTTCCCCCTTAATCCTCAGCCTAAATTTATTGGTTCACTGGCAAGGAGACCCAAAACTCCTGTTAAAAGGTCAGATTTATTTGTTCCAGATATATTGTACCACTGAAAGACCATATCATTAACTCCTCTAAAAGACAAGTCTATACTATATCATTTAAGAAATTTCAAAATTTACAACTTAAATATAAAATGATTTTTCAACATAAAAGCAACAATGCTCCAACACAATGTTTTCTGAAATTTACTTTGATTCTCTTGAGAAATGTCAGAATTTTCCAATGTAATTCCTGAAGCCAATATTATCTTCTTTCTAAAACTTCATCAGGGTAAGGCTTTATAAATATATAAGCTTTCATAAATTTAGTTTACACTTACAGTAATGAAAATGGAATGACCTCTATAAGCAGTAGACTTGTTTCTACTGAGCAATAATTTCACCTTCTGCTGTTTCAGTTACTCACAGTTAGTTATAGTCCAGAAATAGAAAATTCCAGTGTGGGGATTTGAATATAAAATGGTGCCAGACGCTTCTATGTTTGAATACTTAATCCACAGTTGGTGGCAGTGATCTGGAAGGTTGTGGAACCTTTCAGAGGTGGGATCTTGCTAGAGTAAGTTTGTAATTGAGAGCTTGAGCTGTTAGAGCCCAATTCTCTTTGCTGTTTATTCTCTACTTCTTCCTGCTGATATATGAGTGTGGTATGGCTTCTGGGACCTGCCAATGGATTCTACCTTCTGGAAGTGTAAGCTTAAATAAACTCTTGCCTTCCCCAAGTTACTTCTGGTTGGGTATTTTCTCTAACAAATTAGAAAGTCATTGATAGTATTGGAAAGAAGCATTTCATAAATTTTAAAGCACACTTTTGGGAATAGTGAGCTCTATCTATCACATCCAAGTTGTTCCCTTGTCCAGTGGATAAGCACTGTCCCTTGTCCATTAGTCACGTAGTATATGTCCATGTTATCTGAATGACACTCTAGGCATTTCGGTGCTTGTGCTCAAAGCTGGTGATTCACATGTGACAAGTATAGACCAAAGTGCTTGTCTAGGTGGAAAGAAGGAGCAGTAGAATATCTTGGAAGAGCACATTCTCATAATTGGCCTTTACAATATATTGTGAGTTCTATTGTATTATTGTTATTTTTAATCTCTTACTCTGCCCGATGAATAAACTAAGCTTTATCAAAGGTATGGTGATTTTGGGATACCTGTAGAGAAGATATAAAAATGTTATACTTTTTTAGTATATGAACCCCATTATAAAATCTAAGAGAAAATTGCAATATATCTTCCTTAAAGTTAATTTATGTTAAATACGGCTTATTATAGAATGGTTTATCATCTCAACTCACTTGAATGAAGTGAGGCCTCATATAAAGAGAGCCCTGTTTATTTATATTGAATGGGAAGTTTGCATGTTTGGAATGACTCAAAAAATAAATTGCCTTTCATAGAGATAAGTATACATGCTCTGGGCTAGATTATTTAAAGTAATTTTAATTAAATAGGATATTTCTTGAAAACAGAGATATATGGAACATTTGGGAAGCATGAAAACGGAAAGGAGCCCTTCACCCAGGAGTCTGGCTGACACTACTCTTGACAGTGAAGCAAGAATTCTAGTACAATTAACAACTCCTTCAGTTCATTCTCCCATACCCAACTTTACTTTTGTCTTTATTATCCATAATTACATACATTGTATGAACAAATCTTTTCATGATAGCCCCATTACACTCCTCCCTGTCCCCAACCCACTGGGGACCCAAGTTTAAACCTACAATTCTCCATAAATCTCACCCCAAAGCTCATTTTTAGCAAAAGCATATGAAAACCTAGTGGCTCCTGGTTTATATTAGCAGATTTTGGCACCTCCAGGTCCATCCTATAATTTTAGTTATCAAACAGTAAAAGAAAACAGAGGTGGAGAGGGTCCCCTAGAAACCCAATGAGCAATGAAAATTACAAAAGGCTTCAACCACCAACAAAACCCTTGAGTAGATGACATCCATGCTCCCAAGGTGCTTTCACTCTCCTGAGCGCCCTTTCTCCTAGCTCTGCTGTCTTTCATTTGACTTTTGCCTGAGTTAAAGAGATGTTTTTTTTTTTCCATCTTCTAAGAGCAACATTTTTTGGAAACTATAGCTTGTCTCTTAAGGATGATGCTGAGCAGAATAGAGCATACTAAGGCCATCATGTGCCTGTTCTAGGCTGGGCTACTACATCCTAGGCACAAAAATAATAGACATGGACAGGAGCTGTTGATATCACGGTCAAAACAAAGAACAGTGTGTTAAATCTGTCCATTTGTGTCTGAAAACAAATGACTTCTACTAAACTGAGTTCAATTAATTTTACTGATTAATTGTGTCTATGAAGATACTGTTCTGTTCAGATTAACCACAAGCAAAATATACACAATAATTGCAATAATACATCAAATGTTAGCAAAGCTGCTCCCATGAGATTTTAGTATATGCCTCTTAGTTTTCATCATCCTAAAGATTTCATTATTTCTGAAAAAGCAGCCAATATAGTTAAGGCTACATGTGGACACACTTAACTAAGTGACATATACAAAAACTTAATTAGAATTAGCTGCTAGCAGGCTGGAGAGATGGCTCAGCGGTTAAGGCACTTGCTGCCAGTGCCTAAGTCCCCGGGTTCAATTCCCCAGGACCCACATAAGCCAGACCCACAAGGTGGTGGCCCTGGTGTGATCTCTCTCTCTCTCTCTCTGTCTGTCTCTCTCTCTCTCTCTCTCTCTCTCTCTCTCTCTCTCGCTCTCTCTGTATTTCTCTGCTTGAAAATGAATAAATAAAATATTTACAAAAATTAGCTGCTAGCTAAAATTATAAGTGCATTTCAATACAGTGACATTTGCCTTCATATATTGTGTGCATATAGATATTATGCAACTATGTATTTTACACTTCTATAAATTGATTTAATTCTTTTACCTATTATTCTTATGTGAATGGGATTATTCTTTGTAAATTCTATTGCTACTCTCATATGGTTTCTTAAAAAGTAAAATTCAAAATTTTTTTTTAAATTTAATATTTATTGTCCATAATGAGTTACATTATTTAGTGGGCAAACCATGCGTTGTTATCCCGACTTCCCCAATTCCCCCCCTCCCCATCCCTGATCAGTTGTATATCCTCCTTCTGAACAAGGGACCTATAACCACAGCCATTCAATCAACATAGGATAGGCCAATGAGACAGAAATCAAAATTTTAAAAATATTTTTATTTATTTGCAAGCAGAGATAGAGCAAAAGAGTGAAATTTTAAATAGCATAAGAAAAATATTTTCTATTTTCTACAGTTATGACTATAAAACAATTCAGATTGTATCAAATATTTCTATTGTGTTAATCATGTTTTTATTTTTTCCTCTTGACTATGTATTTTATTTTATGAAGGGTTAACCAGCAACATTTTAATAATATTTTTATATTTCCATATCATTATTGCAATTTTTAAAATGTTGTGAGTCCAAAAAATTAGTAACTTCCTACCAATTTCTGATAAAAAGATGATACTCAAATTGCATCAAATCGCAAAATCTTCTCCATGAAGCACAACATTGCATAAGCATAGAATTCACTAATTTGTTGTATTGTCAAATTTGTTATTATAATCAATTGTCTGAATCAGTCCATTTATCTTCAACCAGGAGAATACCTGAATTTTAGTAAAAATTACTGATGAGTTTCAAAATTTTTTATATCATTGTTATGAATAAGTATATACATTGTATGCGCAATTCTTTCCTCCTCTCTGACCCCTACTCACTGGGGTTCTTCTTCGGTGCACCTACTGGATCTGTCCATACTTTAGGGGGTTATGAACTGCACCAGAGGTAGCCAGTATTTCTTTCTTTTTTTTTTCTTCCCCCTTTGTGTATTGTTACTGAAGGGGACAATGTATCTGGATATTCTCCCCCACCATGTCTCTTACAATCTTACTGCCCCCTCTTCTGCTCAGTTCCCTGAGACGTGGTGGGTGAGTATTAAGGCTGCTTTATTGTTGAGGTCTTTAGTATCTCTGTATCTTTGCCCTGGGTTGTGTTGGGTATCCTTGGTGTCTGTCTCCATTGACCATTCATGGGTTCTTCGATTTGCTTTGATGATTGATCTCCTGTTTGTCTCATCACTTTCTCACAGGTTTCATTTGGGCCCTGGGTGAAGGCTAGGTGTGGACTGTCTCCTACCAGGATGTTATCTATCTTACAATGTTTTGTTGGTGGAATTGAGTTGTCCTTGGATCTCTCAATACATTCAAAAAAATACAAACAAAATCTCCATTGGATGATGAGACCAATGTAGGTGAACTGAGACATTGCTATTTTGGCTAGCTCCTAATGGCTGTAGCCTCCCTGTAGCTCTCTTGCAGTAGGAAATTCCCGAGAAGCCCTAGTTCTTGGTCCTCATGGGATTTTGCGATGTTGATTTTGCTAGTTCCAGTTAAGGGTTCCTTGTCACGAAGCGGATCTCTTAGCCAATCAGTAAACTGATTATCCTCCTCAGATTAGTGCCACTATTTCACAGATGGCCATTTATTGACTTGCTGGTCTCTTCTGTACAGCTGTGTATTCAGCATTCTTGTGACAACTATCTATATTGTAAATCAGAGTTCTCTGCTTTCTCCAAATATCATTGACTAATTTCCCCTGGAAGCTTATGCAACAACTTCCAGTGCTAGACAAGCTACCATCTGCTAGCTAGTTACCATTCTGGATCTAGCAGGGTCTCTTGGTGCTGTTTCATGACACTCTCTGATTTATTCATCAATAGGTCTTACCTTAGGCCTGGGGCAGGTATTCAATAGCATTGACAAAAGTCTGTCATATTTTGGGGACCTCATGGGTCTCTGATCAACAGCTCAATGTGAATAGAAACCAATAACTGGGACAGGGAGATGCAAGCTGAGCAATTTTTCTTGAGGTTAGGCTGCCTCCCATTCTATTCATGGACCCTCTTACCAGGTGGTGCCCTCAGCTTCCTCAGGAGTTTACTATATAAAAGCTAGGGTTTCATGGTGTCAATTTATTATTAGTTTAGTTTACTGTATGAGTCCCACCACCCTCCCATTCTCCCCCCCCCCAAATACCCTTTTAAAATCTCTCAGTTCACTGACGGATTTTCTTAATGTTCTGGTATAACATGGTTAGGAACCACATATGAGGGAGAATATAAGGAGCCTGGCTCTCTGCTCTTGTGTGTGGTTCCAACTATGCCCATTTTTCTTTAAATTTCATTATGTCATTATTCCTTTCAGCTGAGTAGAATTCCATTGTGTATATGTACCACAACTTTGATATCCATTCATCCAGTGATGGGCATTTGGGTTAATTAAAATTCCAGTGGAGGGGGAAAGGGAGGGCAGCGTGGAATTGGCGATAACAACTAATTGTTTGCCCACTAAATGTTGTAACTAATTATGGACAATAAATTTAAAAATAAAATAAAATAAAATAAAATAAAAGTCTTTGCTATTATGAATTGAGCTATTATAAACATGGTTGAGTAAATGCCTCTGTGTTTCTGCTAGGAAACTTGGGGGTAGATGCCCAGTAGAGGGATAGCGGGGTCTGCTTGTAGCTCTATATCCATCTAGTTCAGCAGCCTCCACACTGCATTCCATAGAGGTTGTACAAGAAATTCCCTCCAGCAGTGAATGAGAGTTCCTTTTTCCCCATATCCTCCCAGCATCTATTGTTGGTTGATTTTTTTAATGCTTGCCATTCTGACTGGAGTAGAGTCTCATTGTTGTTCTGACTGGCATTTCTCTGATGATTAGTGACATTGTACATTTTCTCAAATGGGAGTTATCCATTTGTATTTCTTCCTCTATAAATTCCCTATTGATTTCAGTTCCCCATTTTCTGAGAGGGTTGTTTGATACTTTTTTATTTAATTTTTTTAGTTCATTGTATGCTATAGATATTAGACCTCTGTCTGTATTGTGGCTGGCAGATTAACTCCCAGTTTGATGGTGGTCTATTGGCTTCGAATATGGCATGCGTGTCTTTAAGAAGCTTTTGACCTTGATGAGATCCCATTGGTCAAGTGACTGTTATACTTCCTAGGCTATCAGAGGTTTGTTTAGGAAGTTTTTCCCTATCCTAATCTCATACAGAGTTCCCATTGTTTTCCAGGTCTTTCAGAGTTTCAGGTCTTATATTGAGGTCTTTGATCCATTTGTAGTTGATTTTTGTGCATGGTAAGAGGAGAGAGTCTAGTTTCATTTTCTTGTAAGTATCTACTTTATCAAACACCATTTGTTAAAGATGCTATCTTTATGCCAGTTAACATTGTTGGCATCTTTGTCGAATATGAAGCAACTACAGTTGCTAGAGCTTAGGACAGGGTCTTCAATTCTGTTCCATTGGTCTATTTTTCTGCAAGTACCATGCTGTTTGTGTTACAATAACTTTGTAGTATATCTATAGGTCATGTATGGTGATACTGCCTGATGTTCTTCTTTTACTATGAATGGCTTTTGATATCTGAGGCCTTTTGTAACTCCAAATAAATTTGAAGAATATATTTTCTATATCTGCAAAGAATGAAGCTGGTATTTTTATTGTTATTACATTGAATCTGTATATAGCTTTTGGAATTATTCAATTTTCATAATATTAATTCTACTTAAATTCTACTTAAACAGGAGCATGGGAGATCTTTCCATCTTTTCACATCATCCTCAATTTCGTTTTTGAGCATTTTTATGTTTTCATTATAAAAATCTTTCACCTTCTTGGTTAGTGTTATTCCATGGTATTTGATTTTACTTGTGTCTACTGAAAATGGGACTGTTTCGCTGATTGCTCTTTCTGTATGCATGTCATTTGCAAACAGGAAAGCTACTGATTTTTGTTTGTTATTTTAATATCCTGCCACTTTGCTGAAGGAATTTATCACCTTCAGGAATTTACTGATACTATTCTTTGGGTCTGTTATATATAGGATGATGTAGTCTGCAAAAAGGGATAGTTTCACTTCTTTTTTTTTTCCAATTTTTATAATTTTTATCTTTCCCCTGTCTTGTTGCATTGGCTAGAACTCTAGGACTATGTTGAAGAGCAGTGGTGAGAATGGGCACTCCTGTTTTGTTCGTAAATTTAGTGGAACTCCTTGAGTCTTTCCCTATTATTATTTGGGCCTTAGGAGTTTTGCCTTTGGCTTTAATTATGTTGAGGTATAGACTCTCTATTCCAAGTCTTTCAAGTGTTTTGATCATGAAGTGGTGTTGGATTTTATGAAAGGCTTTCACTGCAATGATTGAGATGACTCTATGGTTTTTGTGGTTAAGTTTATTAATGTAGTGTATTGTATTGATGGGTTTCCATTTGTTGAACCAACCCTTCATCCCTGGGATGAAGCCTACCAGGTTGAGGTGGGTAATACTTTTTAAATTCAGTTTGCAAGGATTTTATTCATAATTTTTTGCATCTAAATTCATCAGAGATATAGGTCTATAGTTTTCCTTTCTAGATTTATCTTTGCCCAGTTTGGTATTAGAGTGATGCAAGCTTCACAGAAGGAATTCAGAAGTATTTTCTGTTCTCTGATTACTCTAAAAACTTCAGAAATAGTGGTTTATTTTCTATGAGGAAGGTTTGGTAGAATTCAGCTGAGGATCCATTAGGAACTAGACTTTCCTTCTGGGGAGGTTTTTGGTTACATTTTTTATTTTGATTAATGTAACAGGTTTATTTATGAGATTTATCTGCTCTAGAATTATTTTGGTGTTAAGTGTCCAAGAATTCATTCATTTCTTACAGATGTTCCAATTTTGTGGAATAGAGTTGTTTGGAAGTATGTCCTGGTGATTCTTCCAATTTCATTAGTCTCCTTTGTGATCTCTCCCTTTTCATTTCTGATTTTGGAATTCTCTTTTTTACATTTGGTTTGATTGACCAGCATTGTCTATCTTTTTTCAGGATTGTGGGGTACACCTGATGGTGGGGAGCCAAGGCACAGGTCCCTCACCTGGTTTTGCCTAGGGTCTAAGGGTGCAAGTATGTGAGCTTGCAAGTGGAGCTTCAAAATTTATTTCTGAAATCCAAACTCTCCTAGAAGAGAAACTCCGGCAGATTGAGTGATCATCAGATCATTCAAGAGGATTGTTTTCCCCTTTGTTCTTGTTTTGCTTCTTTCAGGAAACTTAATAACTATGTGTGTCTGTCCCAGGTTGATATCTGTTTGAATGTGACCAGAACTATCAAGGAGTGTGACATACACAGACTACAAACGTATCAATTTCATATGACTCTAGAAATTAAATACATGTCAGACATATTAGTGATTAAAAATAACAAAAGGCTCAATACTATGTCTAGCCTGCTTCTGTTGATACAAAGAAAGCAACACAAAATTGTATGTACTTGACAAACTCCCTAACAGACAACCTTGGAAGAAATGGGTTGCATGGCCAAAATTATGTGGTTGCTCTTCATGCTATCTAGAAATATTCATCTTTTGATAAGTTTTAGAGATGACAACTTTTTTGCCACCTTCCAGCAATTTGGCCATTTATACAGAGAAGATGTCTAAAGAGGAGCATCAAAATTCAAGGTAAGCACTGCAGCTATGCACATCTAGACATTATTTTAAAAATGTGACATTTATTTGATAGAGAGAGATAGACATACAAACTGACTATGGGAGCACCAGGTCTTCTAGCCACTGCAAATAATCTCCAGATGCATGTGCTACTTTGTGCATCTGACTTTTCCAAGGGTACTGGATGATCATTCCTAGCAATCTGGCTTTGCAAGCAAGTGCCTTTAGCCACTGAGCCATGGTCCCAGTTCTATAGACATAGTCTTTGCATTTTGTAGAGGTGGGGGGCAGATGTTGATTGAATACAATGATTATCTTTGATTATCAGTAATACAAAAGGAAATTACTGTGTTTTTTTTCTGTCACTGGAGGAAAAACATTGAGTAGAAATTATCCTATTTTATCCAAACAAAAACTAAACCTGTAAGGATGATTTTAATCAAGAATGTTGCAGCAGAGGCGCATACTGACTACAGACATACTGAAAAAAAAAGCCCAGAATATTCTAAAATAATGGGGTAAGCAAGTTTAAGAGTGTGAGGATGGAGAGAGTAGGATGATCTGTGGGATGTGTCAGACACATTGAGTTATTCATAAGTTTGAGAGGTGTTTTTTTTTCCTTCTTTGATTAAGCCATCTGGGTTTGCTAACAACACCCATCCAACTTAGGTTCCTACATACTTAAAGACTAAGACATAGGGGTACTCTTCTCCATGATTACATTTCAAGGAGATCCACCTTAGGTCTTGAAAAGAACTTATCTGAGTTGTAAAACAAACTAGAAGCTTTTAAACAACAGAAAAATACAATTATAAATATTGAAATAAAAGCTCTAAGTAAAGGGAGACATATAATATATTTATCAGGGAAAAACTGTTTAAACATTAGTTCAGAAAAGTTTATGAGGAAATTTGAACACCACATATTCTTAGACCAAACTGGCTTCAAACTCCTGCATCTGAGGATGACATTGAATTTCCTGAATTTCTAGTCCTACAAACTCCACCCACAGAGTACTGGGATTATAGGTGTACATGCCCAGTTTATGCAGTGCTGGGATCAAACATAGAACCTTACACCTGTTAGGCAAGCATTCAACCACTGAGCTACATCCATAAGCACACCCACATTTTTACAGGGCTGAGGATTACACTCTGAAATTCTATCACTGAGTTCTTTCCTGGTTCTTCTTAAAACCAAAAGTATCTAATGTGAAGATACACAGAAAATTCTAACCAACAGTAAAAGAATATACATAATTTTGAAATGCTTACAGATCATTCCATAAGTAAATCATATCTTAAGAAATAAGAATCTTATAAAAAACTAATATATCATGCATATTTTACCATAATTTTATTAAATTATGAATTGATTATAGGAGTAATATAGACAATTCATAAATGTGATAATTAAAACACATACTTTCTAAACAAATAATGGGTCAAAGAAAAAAATATCAAGAAAAATTTAAAATGTGTAAACACAAATAGAAATAAATCCCCAAAAGAGCAAGTCTTATGGAATACCACAAAAGTAGAACTAAGAGAAAAATTTACTGGAAAAATTATTTAATTAAAAAAATGATTGCATTAAACTGATTTATGTTTCACATTAACCATCTATAAAGGAACAAATTAATTTTAAAACTCATAAAAGAAAAACATATGAAATATCAGGAAAAATCCAAAAGTCTTGAAATGGTAAAAAGTCAATGAAATCATTTTTTAAATAAAATTGCTAATAATCCCACCAAAAATATTTTAGAGATGACTAAAATATTTTAATAAATTTGTAGAAGTTAAAATTAACATGTAACTTCAGTAGCATATTTAATAACAATAACCTCTGCAAAAGCATAAAAATGCCTTTGACAGTATTTAAAGAAAACCATCTGTAGAAATAAGTTTAAGCACAGATGAATTGGGTCTCTCTCTCTCTCTCTCTCTCTCTCTCTCTCTCTATATATATATATATATATATATATATATATATATATATATATATATATATATATATATATACATAAACACTGAAATATATTTATTAATGAAATTGAGGAAGGCAAAAATAAATTGAATTACATCTCACATTCATGGATCGGAAGGATCTATATTATTAAAATGTCCACACTGTACAAAGTGATACATAGCTTTGAGAATCCCTTTCAAGTTTTCATTGATATTTTATATGGAAATAAAAATGGCAATACTAGGTGTTGCAGTCAGCTTTCTAGTTGCTGCACAGAAAGAACCCAAACAAAAGTGGCTTGTAGAGGAATGGGTTTATTTGGCTTACGGACTCATGGGGAGACTCCATTCTGGCAGGGAAAACGATGGCATGAGCAGAGGGCTGGACATCACCTCTGCCACAGCACTGCAAACAGCGGCAGGAAGGTGTGCCAAACACTGGCAAGGGGAAGCTGTTTTATAACCCCATAAGCCTGCCCCCAACAACACAGCTTCATCGAGGTTGTAAAACCCAAACTGCCATCAGCTGAGGATCGATCTATCAGAACACATTCAATTGTTTGTGGGGGACACCTGGATCAAACCATGACACTAGGGTTTGTGAACCACATCAGCTGATAAAATTATTGACTCACGAGCATGAGATCTTGACTGTGCCACCCAGGCCCATGTAAAATGTCATGGTACATGCATGTAACCCCAGTGCTACAGATGGAGGCAGAAAGATTCCTTGGGCTCACTGACAAACCAGTCCCTAATTGGTGGGCTCTATACCAACTAGATACCCAGGTTCAAAGGAGGAAGGAAGAATTCCCGAGGATAATACCTGAAGCTGTCCTTGAACCTCTGGACATATGTGCACATGCATGAACATGCACCCCCACACACATACACACACACTTATGGGCATACATGCAAACACACATGACACCACAATAACATACATACACAATAAATAATAAATTAGTAAATAAAAAACATTCTAAAATTCATATAGAAACATAAAGAACACCACATCAGTAAACAATATTGATCCAAAAAAAAGCAAAGATGAAGATAATATGTCATCTGATTTCAAAATATACTACAAAGTCAAAGTAATATAAATAGCACAGCACTCAATAAATAGATAATAAATCACTGGGATGGAATATAGGTCCTAGAATTTAATCAACATATTTATGATAAATTGATCATTGTTAAGGATGCCAAGCACTTCCAGAGTAAAGAGCATTGTGTCCTCAGTAATGTTACTAGGAGTCAGGATTTCCACCTGCATTAAATGAAATTACCACCTCATTTTACATCATTCACAAAAGTAAGTAATCCAGGGGTAGGGAGATGTCTCAGTAGATGTGACAGTTTGAATGAATGTCTTCCCTATACTAAGTTTTTTTATTATTATTATTAAACTTATTACTTGAGTCTCTGGCTGGGTCCCCACTTCTTACTTCCCATTTGTGCTTGCTGCACTTGGTGTTTGCTGCCTAGTGGTGATTTCTTCTTCTGTATGGATTTATAAATGGGAGCCAGCTTCTTTCTTTATGGGTAGAACTTCTCCTGGATCTCTAAGCTTAAAATAAATTCCCTCCTCCTTTGTTTAGTTTTGATGTCATCCCAAGAGCATGAACCTGTTTGAAATAGTAGATAAAGAGCTTGCCATCCAAGCAAGAGTACCTGAGAATCCCCAAAGCTAATGTAACATCTTGAAGCTGGAACAAGTTTCTTCAAGCCCAGCACACCTAAGGCAAGGTGGAAAGCAGAGACAGGAGAACTTCCAGAAGAAGATGATCTAGCTAGCCTAGTGAAGAGAGCAGAGAAGAGAGACCCTGCCTCAACTGAGGTACAAGATGAGGACTGACACCCATAAGTTTTCCTCTGACCTCCCACACACATACACACAAGCATCACACAAACACACACACACACACACACACACACACACACACACATATATAATCAAGCAAAAAGAAAACCATCTACTTCAAATAGATTAAAGACTTAAATGTAGTACCTGAATCCATAAAAATCTATAAAACTACTAAAAGAAAACAGTTAAACCTCAGCAACAAATTTCTATATAATACCAAAATCATAGGCAATCAATAAAAAATAGACAAATGAAGCTTCATAAAACTGAGAAACTTCTGAACACCAATAGCAACAAAGAAGTGAGGAGAAAAATCAACACAAGAGAACAATATTATTAGACTATATCTGATAGTTAATCAATATGGAAAATAAGAGACTCAAAACAATACAATAATGATCAAATAAATAGCCCTATTTTAAAGTAGGCAAAGGACTTGAAGGGAGAATTTTCAGAGAAAGATAGAAAAAGCCATCAGGTGTATTCATGATTTATCATTGTCATCACTACTCATCAAGGAAATGAAAAGGAAATCACAAAGCCTTAGCACCTATAGAATGGCTGTTATCAAAAAAGTCAAAATCGTAAGGCCTTAGCACCTGTAGAAAGGTTGTCAAAAACTTCATGTCGATATGGATGTGGAGAAAAAGGAATCACTGTGGAACCACTTTAGAGAATGTAAATTACTACAGTCTTTACATACTATGTCATTGTTTTCTTCTTTTTAATAAATAAATCATAGTGTAGCATTAAAATGTATCATAAGCACCATAGAATGCTATTGTTTAAAAATATGTTTGTATGTGTGTGTATATATATATGTGTGTGTGTACGCATGTGTACACACACACATATATATACACACACATACAAACATATTTTGTGTCAAAAACCAAGAACATTGAGGACATTATGTTGTCTTAAAAAAACACACAATGAAAGACTAACACTGAATCATCTTCCTTAAACATGTAATCTAGAAAATTTGAACTCTTACATAGATACTAGTAAGGTTATTATCAAGGACTGGAAGAAATTGTGGTGATATTAGAAAAAATGACAAAATTTTTCAATTATCCAGCATTTAGCTAATGTCTATATTTTGCTATCATACTTTGGGTGTGGTTTAAATCCACAAGTATCTATTTATTGGAAGTCTGATTCTCAATGTGGAGATATTAGTTGATAAAAGCTTTAAGACATGAAAGGCGATAGTGAAAGGAGGATAGGTCATTAGTGGCTCCACTTTTAGAATGGATTAATACTAGCCAGGTGAAGTGACTAGTTCATGCAAGAGCAAATGTTATGAAAGAACAAGATGTGTTACGAGCCCCTATCTGGTCTTCTGTCTTTGAAGCACATGCCTCCAGTACTCTGAAAAAGATCACTGTGCAAAGCAGAAGCCAGCCCCATGCTCAGGTATCTCCAAACAATAAGATAAGTAGATAATCCTGGTTTCTTTGTGCATATGTTCAGGTATATTGTTATAGAAAGGGTAATAATTATGCAAGGCAATTCATAGTTTAGTTTAATTTAGCCACCCTGCCTTAGATAAATATCTCAATGCATTATTTCTCCTACCACTAATATATAAAGTTTTATTAGTTGATTCAAAATATAAAAATAGAAGTTGTTCAGTGGTTAAAAGCACTTTCTATCAAAGCCTAACAAGCTGGACTCCATTTTACAGGACCTATGTGAAACCAGATGCAAAAAATGGAGCATGCATCTGGAGCTCCTTTGAGTGGAAAATTCTGTTTTACCTCTCTCCTACTTTTCTTCCTCATAAACAGCTAAGTTTCCATTTTTAAATATGATAAATAGTATCACCTGTAGTTGATACAGCAACCTTGACTCCTTAAACAGTAATATAATATCCATTTTATGTTATATAACATATGCTCTTTCATTTTCATTCTCATTCTATTTGCAAAAAATACAAAACTAAGTGAAACACTCAAGTTAAATTTATTTTAACTAACTAGTTGAAGCAACAATTCCTTTAATTTAAAATCAAAAAACAATAACTAAATTAATAATGAACAACACCATAAAGTCGTAACTTTCATCCAGTAAGCTCCTAAGGAAGCTGTGGGCACCACCAGGTAAGAAAGGCCATGAATAGAATGGGAGGAACCTTAACCCCAAGAAAAATTGCTCAGGCCTGGATCTCCCTGTCCCAGTAATTGGTTGCTCCCCACACTGAAATGTTGATCAAAGTGACTTATGAGGTCCCCAAAATGTAACAGACTTCTGTCAAAGTTCTTGAGTACCCACCCCAAGCCTAAGATAAGACCGTTATGCTGAAGATAACACAGAGTATCATGCAGAATGATAACCAGCTCCCAGAAGGTAGCATGTGTAGCACTGGAAGGTGTGCCATGAGCTGCCAGGGAAATTGGTCAATGATATTTGGAGAAAGCAGAAACCACTGATATACAATACAGACAGTTGTCACAAGAATGATGAACACACAGCTGTGTGGAAGAGAACAGCAAGTCAAGAAGTGCTCATCTGTGCAAAAGTGGCACTAAACCTAGGAATGTAATCAACAACTAACTCATTGACTAAGAGATAACTCAGTGACAAGGAACCCTTAACTGGAACTGGGATCCATGGCAAAATCCTATGGGAACACAGAACCTGGCTCCAAGGGGAAATTCCTACTACCAGAGAGCTACAGAGAGGCTACACCCATTAGGAGCTAGCCAAAATAGCAATGTTGTCTCATTTAACCTATATTGATCTCACTCTCTGATGGAGATTCTGTTTGTATTTTTCAGAAGACAGTGAGAGAGCCAGGGACAACCCAATTCCACCAACAAGACATGGGATGATGGTTGCCATCCTGGCAGGAGACAAACCACACCAGGCTTTCACACAGGGCCCAAATGAAACCTACAAGAAAGTGAGGAGACAAACAGGAGACCAATCACCACACATTTCAGATAACCTATGAAGGGTCAATGGAGACAGACACCAACAAACCCAACACAACCCAAAGCAGAAGTCCAGAGACACTTAAGATCTCAACAATAAAGCAGAGTTAAAACTCACCCATCATGACTCAGGGAACTGAGAAGAAGAGGGGGCAGAAAGAATTTAAGAGCTATGGTGGGGAAGAATATGGAGAGACATTGTCCCCCTCAGCAACAATACACAAAGGGAGAAGAAAAAAAAAAAGAAAAGAAAAACTAGCTACCTGTGGTGCAGTTCATAAGTCCCTACCCTATTGACAGACCAGTAAGTGCTCCAAGGAGGGACCCCAGTGGGTAGGGCACAGAGAGGCGGGAAATGGGGACACCTTCGCACGATTTGCTCATAGAGTGTATGTAATTATTCATAATAAAGGTATTAATTGAAAGCTAAAATAAAATAATTTTTAAAACCATCCCTTCCAAAGTGATGTCTGCCATAAATAAAATGATTATTGCTATAAAACAAAACAATGTCACAGTACAGTCCCAAACACAGTTAGGTGTTAAAAATGCAACAACAACAACAACAAAAAAAACAGGCAAAACAAAATTTCTCTTCCATTTTTGGTTAGAATGTAAATGATTCCAGCCACTCTGAAAACAGTATGGAATTTGATCAGAAAACAAAATAAAGTTACCTCACCATCCAGCTCTATCAGGTGTGGGTTTTCATACTCCTGTGGCAAGATTCCCAAGTGATAGACTGTTGACTCAGCTGTGGTGTCTGCCAATGGATGGATGGATACAGAAATGTCCCATTACATACAATGGAACTTTTTTTAAATCAGAAAGAAGACTAAAATTATATCATTTTCAAACACAGGATGGAAGTTGAGCACATTAAGTGAGTCAGTTGGAGTAAAGCATCTTTTCTGTATTTGTTTGTTTTTGTTTTGCTTTGTTTTGTTTTGTTTTGTTTTGTTTTTTAAGGTAGGGTCGAGGTTGACCTGGAATTCACTCTGTAGTCTCAGGGTGGCCTCGAATTCATGGTCAACCCTCTACCACTGCCTCCCGAGAGTTGGGATTAAAGGCTTGCACCACTACGCATATGTGGAATTTAGGTGGTGGAAGGACATAAATGTAAAAGGGACACTTCTAGGACTGAGAAAGGGAAAGAGAAAATTATGTTCAAAGTATATTTACTGCATGCATGTGTGGAAATGTCACCCTGAAACCCAACACTCTTTGAAATTAATATGCACAAATAAGAACCTAACCATGAAAATTATACAGAATTAGAAATCATAAAAGTGAAGATTAGCATAATGCCTAGTATGGGATAATACAACATGTCTCTTTGGGGGAAAGATATGCCAGTATGAAGAAATAATAAAAATGAAACGATGGAAATAACACTTTGAAAAAGAAACGTCAGTATGCAGACTAACATGTCTCAACTGATTATTAGGCAAGTTGTTGAAATATTACAAATGTCTAAGTCCTGTCATGGTAAATGCAGAACCAACAGAAGAAAGACAGAAATCTCCAAAATAACTTTATAAAGAGAACACATTACCCTCAAGGAAAGAAAAAAGAGAGAGGGAGAGAGAGCTGGTGACAGACATCAATCCTACCTGTCACTCTTCCACCTCAGTTTTCAATTACACTTTTGACCTCCAAAGTCTCCAGGTGAGGCAGTGAAGGAGTTATGTTTGACTTAGAACTATCTGACATTGATTTTTACTGGATTTGATGGTATTTGATGCCAACATTTTAACATTTAAACATTTCTGACAATACCTCTTATCCTTCTAGGTTATTCCATCTAGTACTCTGACAAATTTCTCTGAACTCACCAGAATTTAAATCTGTTGCCCTACTATTTTTTTTCAATCTATACATAGTACCACCAACTTTCTGTCATAAACTGCCTATCTCTTAGGTAAATGTTTCTCAGCAGAGCATCTTTTTAAAAAATACAAAAATTTAATGGTTTGTCTCTCAACTAAACTTATCAGGTATGTCTATTTTCAGTTAATATTTTCAGTAGAATTATTTACTCACAATGATAATATACACATATTTTTTTAAAATCAAATATATTTTTTCTAAGTTTTAAAACCATGCAGAGCAAAAAAAAAATATTCAAAGCTAATGAGAAGGAAGGACGAGAAAGCTCCTATAAATCACGAGGTCCCAAGGAGCTAATCCTGCAATATTGTGATTACAGTCAATTTAAATGTTCAGGCAAATTTCAGGATGCCTTCCAAATATAACTGATAGAATGTCAGAATTATCTCATGAAAAATGGATATTAATTTATAGTTATTGCAGAAACAAATAGCAAGATAATTTAACTATGAGGCTTGGTAAAATGCATACATATAATATGTATGACTATATATTAATAATTATAAATATACTTTCTTTATATTTTAGGTAGTTGGCTGAAATTTTAGGGATTATCTAATTTTCAGAGTTTTTCTTTTTTTTGAAAAACTAATATATAGGTTCTTGGCTAGCTTTTAGCATAAGGTATCTGATTTTTTTTTAGAAGCAAGTACCAGTGAGTTCAAAGCCATCAAAACAAGAACAGAAATCTCAGGGTTTAGCACTAGACAACTGATCTCTAGCACACCCACCTGGGTTCAGGGAACTTTACAGAGGTAGTCACAGAAGAATGACAGTGAACCATCTCTATGGAAATGGTGGTAGACAAAGAAGAAAATCAGAACTCATCATTGGGACTGGCTTTATATGGGTACTGTGGAAAGGAACCCAGGGCATCAGGCTTTGCAAGCATACACTTTAGCCACTGAGTTTGACTGTGCTCCCATCACTTTATCTTTTTTTTGTCTCCTCTCCCCTTTCCCAAGCCCTTCTTTTTCAAGATATATGATACACATAGAAAAACTGAACATTATTACCCTTGCATATAATTCTGCTATTCTATCAGCTATATTTGGAATGTACCCTGAAACTTGCCTGAACATTTAAATTTACTGTAATCACAATATTGCAAGATTTCCTGCTTGGGACCTTGTGATTTATGGGAGCTTTGCATGTACCTGAAATTCATATGCAGTGGCAGGAAGCCATGCATCTCTCTCTCTCTCTCTCTCTCTCTCTCTCTCTCTCTCTCTCTCTCTCTCTCTCTCTCTCTCTCTCTCTCTCTCTCTCCTCTCTATCTTTCTGTCTCTCTCCTTGAATAAAAATTAATTAAGAGAAGAACTCACCAAAGCAGAAAATAAGAGGCTGTCAAGATCTCAGCACTAAAGAAAATTTCTACCTACTACACCCTCTAAGGCTCAAGGAACATTGCCAAAAAAGGGGCAGAAAGAATATAAAACCCACAGATGACATAGGCTTATTTTGGGGTGCTATCCTCCTAACGTGAATTGATGAATTGATTGGTGCATTCCTGACTCAACAGTAGTTACCCACAGCCCCACATGACCAGCACAATTCTGAGACCATCAACATTTTGATTTGGAGGATGAAGAAAGATAAAGGAAATGAGTCCATAAAACAGAGGAAGTACTGCCTTGAAAAACAGGGGTCCCAGGGGGCTTGGAAGAGGGGAGAGAAGACAAAAAGATAAAGGGATGGGAATGTGAAAAACATGTTCATATAGTAAAGATTTAACCAAATTCTTACTAATAATAAAATATCTGCTTTTAAGAAATGGATTTGAGTCTAAATGGGAATACTCATATTTTACCACCACCTTCCTTCCACCTAATATCTGAGTTAATGCTACATGTGTTGGGTTTCTATTTTGATATCATCTTCTTTTAAGGTTCATGTTTGTCCTTTAGGAAAGTGGACATTTCTGTGTTTAGGGAGCACAGCATTCTCGAAGACTTGGTTTACTGGCTGAGAAAGAATAAGGGTTCAGCAAGACACCAATGACAAAAATGAAATCGTGTTTCTCACCTTCCTGTTGTAGCAAACAACTACAGCCCCTGACTTCTGATCTTATTGCATCACTTCCATGTCTCTATTGCTTCAGGGCGTCACCATCACTTTTGTCTAGTTCTAGCACCATTTCTGAGGTCGGAGGAAAGCCAACACTGAGTTTTGAAAAATTCTGACATCTTTACAAGTAGTACATTCCAAATGTACTTCCAAAATGGTAGGTCCTGTGGTCCTCCTAGAAAAGCGATTTTCAGGTAGATTTGTGAGCACACTTTTCAACTTCCTCCCCTCTCTGAAGGCGTTCATCTTCTCTTCTAATATTGTCCATTGTAACTGTGGCATTTCAAATTCATCCATTGTAATCTATTGCTGGTTCAGACTTCCAAGATTCTTCCTATGAAAAAAATCTGTCAAGTCCTCTTGGGTTCTTATCAGAGAATTAATGTCCCCAAAATGCTCACCCAATGAAATTAACAGTATTTATTTAGTCCCACGTGTCCTCACTGAGAAGCTATAAAAACATCAGAAAAATCCCAACTGCTCGATGAAGGTTACTTAAAGCCTCATGATGCTAGTTAGGCAAGTCCCTGTTGAGGATTCAGTGAAGTTCCTCCACACCCCAAAGAAACAGGGAGAATCAGAAAATCCAGGTGACCAGTAGGAATTAAATTCATATATGGAAAGTTCTGCAAGCTGTCAAAATTTTCCATGTCTTTTGGTGTGCTCTCAGGAAGCAGTTGTTTTTCTCAAAAAAGCAGACCAAGTTATGTAGCAACTGCAATTTTTAAATCTGAGGGAAGACAGAGTCTAACATGGAGCCTAGCAGTCATGAACCACACCATTGTGCAACAAGCTGGATGGATTAGGATCCCTGAACAAAACTTAAAGAAATAGAAAGGCTTCTTATACTCAATTCTATTCAGGAGAGCATAATGAGGAGCCAGGATCCCTGGAGAAGAGAGAGACAGATGTGCTAATAAGTTTATCTTTGAATTCATTGAATAAATTACCCAAAAGGCACCAATTTAGACTGAGAAAAATATTCTAAACTGGAAATTAATGGCATATTTAATCCTCATTATTGTTTATCTCCCATTAGGGAAATTGGGAATTTATGTGCATGATCTTTTGTTGAATATAAAGGAACTTTAAAAGTTCCCTTGCTTTCATATCTATTCATGTTCTTACATTCCCCAATAGCATTTTCTTTTTCATTTATGTTAATAACTGAGAAAGCAACTCAGTAGAAAACTGAACTTACTGTACTTAGTCTTGTACATTTCAGTGTCCTGACATTCAAACACACAGATTTTAGAGCTGATTCTGGGAATGGGTCATGCCCACTCTCCATTCCACGTGCTGATAATTGATGGGGGAGCCCAGGTCATTGCAGTGTTTTCTCCTTATAGGCCTGTTATACATATGGCCATATTCTATTAGAAATTAGAGAAAACTGTATTCTCTGAATGTGACAGAAGAGTGGTTTGAACAAAGAAACCCATATTTCCTAAAACTTAGCACCCATTGTACCAATTCAGGAGGAACCAATGTACAAAACATTATGATATAATAAATACTGGAGAGGTGAAGAACGCAGGATTATTTCATGCTCTAACTGTGCACATGAATTTGTCCTCCCTCAGAGCTGACAATTGTATCTGCTCTACAACTCAATCCGCCTCTTCAAGTTTCAAGCTGTCACAGCTTTCACACTTTTGATGTTTCTTTGATGTTTAGGTCAGGTGGTATTAGCTATTTGACAAGAACCAGAGGTTTCCCAACTTATACCAACATAAAAGGGCAGGTCATGTTTGTGTGGCTAATGGACCCTTTCAAAGCAGTAGAAAGTCATATAGAAGATTAATATTGCCATTTAGTATGAAAGCTTTAATAGGACTAAGCAGTATTTTTCCTAAAGTTACAACGACAATAGTCACCATAGTAGTCATTTCACTTTTATAGGCAGATATATCACACTTCGTAATAGCCTGGTAAAGATTAATAAATTATTCTCCTTAATTTATTTTTTATAAAAGAAAAAATAAATTCTTAATGTGGAAGATGGGGGGTGTTGTTGTTACCTTCACATTATTGGCACAAAACACCAGTAGCAGCTGATGGGAGGAATGTTGTCATTTTGGCCTACAGTCTCCAGGGGAAGCTCCATGATGGCAGAGGAAAGATGGGGGAGCAGTGCTTGGACACCCCCTCCTGGCCAACAGCAGGTGGACAAGAGCAGCGGGAGAGTGAGCGGAACTTCAGCAGAGTGGAAGCTGGCTATAATCCCCCACAGCACACCTCCAGTAATGTCCATGACCAAATTGCCATCAACTGGGGACCAAGCTTTCAAAACGCATGAGTTTGTGGGGGACACTTAGCTCAAATGATCACAGGATGTTTTTCAGAAAATGGGAGTTTTTCTGCTAAAAACAAAGTTATTTCCAAATCTTTGTCTTTAGTAGAGCACATTTTGAATAAAAGTGTTTATTGTGTGATGGCATTGCTCTTCCCATCAACTTCCTTCATGAAAACTTCTTTGAGGAAACATTTTGTATTACATAAAACCAGAGACTATTCTGAAAGGCATGTGCCATGTGGAATTTTAGAGCAATCTCTAGGAATCTAGGATATTAAATTCTAAAATTTAAACTTGTTTTAAAAAGTAGCAGTAACTAAAAAGGAAAAAGAGAGTAGAACAAGAGGAGAAACAGTGGCAGAGGGTCAGAAGGCATTGTTGCAAGTAAAAGAGAATTATATTTATTTGTGAGCTGCTGCCTCATTTTAAACAGTTTACTTTTTTCCCTTTTTTACTTTACTAAATTGATATTATGTATGGATTGATATATGCATCAACATATATTTTAAAAGGTGTTTCTGGACTGGGGAGAAGGCTCACATAATAAAGCACTAGTGTTAGGAACTGAGTTTGAATCCTCAACAACCATGCGATAATGTCAGGCATGGAGGTGCACATATGTAATTCTAGCACTCAGGAGGTAGAGACAGGAGGGTTCCTGGGCAGAATGACCAGCTATAATAGCTGAATCAGTGAGCTCTAGGTTCAATGCAAGACCTTTTCTAAAATTATATATATATATATATATATATATATATATATATATATATATATATATATATATATATATGACTTGCTGTGTTTATCAATCACTTTCTCCAAGGTTCCATTTGGGGCCTACACAAAGATATTCAACACAACCAAAAGCAGAAGTCCAGAGACACTTAAGATCTCAACAATAAAACAGAATTAAAACTCACCCACCATGACTCAGGGAACTCAGCAGAAGAGGGGGAGGAAAGAATGTAAGAGCCATGGTGGGGGAGAATATCCAGAAGCATTGCCCTCCTCAATGACAGCACACAAAGAGGTGGTGAACCTGACTACCTGCTGTGCTATTTATAAATCCCAACCCCAGGGAATGATTGAGTATGACCCAAGAGGTGAGTCCCCAGTGGGTTGAGGACAGGGAGGAATGTAATGGGGCTACCATCATAAGATTTGCTCATGCAATGTATGTAATTATGGATAATAAAGACTAAATAAATAAATATTGGGGACCTACTAAGGATAATCTCAGACATCAATTTCTGGACTCTATGTGCATGCATGTACCCCCATACATACAAACATGCATGCACACCACAGACACACTGAACTGTGAACAATATTATTCAGTGAATGGATATTCTATGTTTGTGAAGTGTTTGAAGACTCCTGTGACAGATAACAGGAAAGGGCAATTGGGCAAACACTAGTCTTAAAACTCACCTGTCAAAGCTACCCTTTCAACTGTATCTACCTTGGACACACCTCCTTCCATTGTCTCTCACCAGAATCAGATCAACACCTCCAGCCCCCTCTTTCCTCAGCCTTTTTGAACTCATGTATGGGTGTCCTTTCTGGCTGGTTAATCTTCCCCATTATCAGACTATTCTATCCATGACTATCTTCCCATAGTCACCATCCTCAGAAGCCTCATCACAGCTTGACTCTCATGAATCTCTCAGTCTTCACCATCAAGGACCCATGGAGCCAGAAGTGGACAGATGGAATGGAGGCTGTGGCCACCCAATACTTCATTAAGTACTGCTTCAGGAGTAAGATAAAGATCTTCAGATCCATCCAATCTGCCCCCAAAACTATCCAAATTGCCCACTCTCTCACTGTGTGGGTACCTATTCTTAATCCCTGTCTCTCCCTCTTGAATCAGCTTTATATTATCAATTACACTGCTTGTTTCCTGTGTGCTTCACTCAAGCGACCTCTTATAACTGAAGTCCCATTATTTAACATTACACCCACTGTGGAAACTACCTGTCTAACAAACCCTCTCTCCAGAACTCCAAATCCTCTGTCTCCCTCCAGCCACCTTGATTGCTGGCATAAATGAAACGGGGTGTGCTGGGGTGAGAATTTAGATAACGCCCAACAAAAATTCCAATGCACCCCAAAGTTTAAGGAGTACCCGAGTTCTTGTCTACAAGTTAAAGAATTAAAATCATAGACAACAAGATAGTAAGGTATAGTGGGAGACTTTATTATTTAAGGGAACATGGGGAGTTACAGAGTTCTCCAGCCACCAGTGTGGGGAGAAAAACGTGGAGAGTTTAACAGAATTTATGTTGTTTAGCTAAACAAGCAGAAAGGGAAAAGATCATGAGAAGAAAAGATTCAGGTGGAAAAGAAATCCAGCCCCTATGGGGCTGGGGAGACCTTACAGGTCCCTGGAGATTCAGAGGTCTGTTTGCCAACCTGCCATGGGGGGAAGAGAGCACTTTCATCTAGGAAAGTTAATTTAAGTTTTGCCCAGGTGAGTCAGAGAGACAGCTGATTGGTTTATATCTGACCAATAAGTTTCAGCACCTAGGTTTTAGCTCTAGATAGACACGTCCCACTCAAGGCGGGGTGTCTCTGGAGCTTCCTGATGTGTCACATAAAGACATTTCCCAATGTGGGGAAGACGCCTTTAAAAATGATTCCATTACAGAAAAACACACACTACGAAATGGAATTTACTTTTGGTGAGATTCTATTTTGTATAGTTGCATCTCTCCAGAAACCCACACAGGTCCCTGTGTCCCATTTCCTTTGGTGCCAATCCTGACTCTTTATGCTGAAGAAGTGCTGGCCACCCTTCTCCCCCAGCAAGCCAACGCTCCAAAAAGCTGTTCATTTCCCCAACATGATAGGGGTAAGCATAGAGGCTGGCTGCAGGGGGGTTAGGCCATAGCCATCTCTCCTGTGAAAAGCTCTCTATGGAGATAAGTGTGGCCTCATTTCCTCTATAAAAATCCCCAAACCTGCCCATCCCAGGCTCTTTCTTCCACTCTAGTCTGTTACTAGATTAGTCTGTTAGCTCATGTTTTCTCTGAAAAAGCCTTTCCTCTCTTTAGAGTGGTCTCATGGTGGTCTTGGTCACTCTCAAACCTTATATTACCATGGTACCAAAACCAAATGAAGATACAATAAACAAAAAAGAAAATTAAAGACTCATCTTCTGGATAAACTTATATGCAAAAGTTCTCAACAAAATGCTTTAAAACTGAATACAGAAACCCATCAAAAAAGATGATTCACTGTAACCAAGTTGGTTTTACTCCAGAAATTCAGGCATGGCTCAACAAAAACAACACTCTAAATGTAATATACCATACACCATATAAATATACTAAAGAACAAAAAAAATACATGATCAGTTTATTACATGGAGAAAAAAATGACTTGACATCCAACATCCCATCATGAAAAAAGGCTGGGGTAGCTTAGTGTGTAAGTGAAATAGTTAAACCAACCATTGTTCTCCAAGTAAGGAAAACAATGTGTCTGTACCAGACCATGACCATGTCCTGACTATGTGGTTATGTTAAATTTACTGTAAGTTTCAAAAACTGGTTCTTGCACCAGAGATAGTTATTTCTGAGAACTAAAAAATATTTTCAAAATAGGTAGGGTGCTGACTGGTAAATAACTGCTTTTTCCGCTTCTGTACACAAGCTTTGCTTTCTTTCTTTTTCTTTCTTTCTTTCTTTCTTTCTTTCTTTCTTTCTTTCTTTCTTTCTTTCTTTCTTTCTTTCTTCCTTCCTTCCTTCCTTCCTTCCTTCCTTCCTTCCTTTCTTTCTTCCTTTCTTTCTTTCTTTCTTTCTTTCTTTCTTTCTTTCTTTCTTTCTTTCTTTCTTTCTTCTTTCTTTTTAAAGAAGCTTACTATTTCTACACAGCAAAGGATGTGTTTTTTTTTT
>PVHP010019665.1:0-31586 GCA_004024765.1 Zapus hudsonius
GAATATCTCCACCCTCACAGCACCCAGGCCCCTTCCCTCACTGCAAAGACCTCCCAACCCCCAGGCCCCAAGTCCTCTCTCAAGCAAGGTCCTCCCCAGCCCTCTGAGGACCATCTCAGAACCCTGGAGGCCTTTGAGAATTGTGGGTACAGGTCTTCTCACCCACTGTCCCTCGCACTCTCTCCAGGGGCCTCACAATAATTCCTCTACAGAATTAGAACAGTTCACATATGTTCAAGCAGGCTGGCCTTGATCTCATGGCAATCTATCTCAGCCTCAACACCCTGTGCCACCACAACCAGCTTTTTAAAACATTTTGAAATATTTGCGTGCATGCACGTGTTTGTATGTGATGGGCCTGTGAGGGCCTCTTGCCTGTGCAAACGAATAACAGATGTTTGCACCACTTTCCTGACTGCCCTTGTGGGTGGCTTGGGAGCTGAACCTTTGCAGCCCCCAGAGCAATTTACAATTATTTTTGTCTTTGTGCTGGGGGCATGCCCATGGGGAGGTGAAACACTGGGCTGTTGGTCCCCTCCTTCCACCTCTTCTGGGTCTGTTTACTGCTAGGAAGGCAGGCTAGCTGGGTCCCGGCTCCACCTCCCACTGGTGTAGGCACATTGGGATTCTGGATGTGACACTGTATGCCAGGCTTTCTGTGGGTGCTGGGGACCTGAACTCCAGTGAACGGGTTGTGGAGTGCCTCTAATCACAGAGCCCTCTCCAGCCCCTGAGCAGCTGTTTTTATCAGGGACTATTCAATAGCAGTGGTTGATTACTGACACATTATTTGCAGTCTGTCAGGGTAAAGGCCTGTCTAGTGAGCAGTTAATGCATTCATTAAGTACCTTGTCACTGTAGTATGTGCTGTTGCCACTAGTCTACCTGTCTGTCATGAGGAAACTTCCAGAGACAGCATGGGTCAGTGCAGCTGCTAAATCAGCACTTACACAGCACCTTCACAATTCCAAAGCACAGTACCAACATTTATTAATCCTCACAACACCCCTGTGAGGTAGGTCAACATGTCCTTTAGAGTAGAGAACTGAGGCAGAGTCAAGGAAATCTGCCCAAACCTGCTTGAGGCCAACAAGGGCAGCTGGTGAAGGGCTGGACCTGAATCCAGAAGCGTGGGTTCTTGGTCCTGCATTCACCCACTGGTGGACACTGCATGGGTGTACTTTTAACAACGAAGGCTACATACATGAAGGACAGAACACACAAAGAAACACTCAGACAGCATTGGGGAGCATGTCAGTTTGAGAGACAGAACATTGCCCACGCCCGTGAGGGAGGAAGAACATGCAGCTGAGAAAGGCTGGAGTCATGGTGACTGGAGCGAAGACAGACCAGGCAATCTGCAGAACAGTTTGGAAAAATGTAAACAGACCAGGAACCCATCCATGGGGTGACCAGCCCATATCCCTGTGATTTCCAAATAGAGAAAAGTTAGAAAAAGACACTGGAGGAGTCCAACCATTCAGTCTAACTTTCAACTAGGAACACGTGCTCATTCACATTAGAAAGGCCAATCATATCTGTAACAGAACTACTGGCAGTCAGTCTACTATTTGCATATCAACTGTCATCTCAAATACTCTACTTTTCCCCTACAATAAGAGCTGTTCCTTCTAGCAGACCTCTTTTCCTCACACACCCATCAACACACTGCCACGGTTACTGCCAAGTGGCCCAGTGACGTATGTCTCTCTTAACCAGCAGAGCTAGGGACGGAATCCAGGAAGCAGTGCTGCTCCTTTTCTTCAGCAATACCTGTCTCTGGCCTCTCTGCCCAACTGCACTTTCCGTGAAAGGGCACAGTATTGAGAAGGGATTGGTGAACTTGTTTCAATAGGCCATTTTTTAAAAAAAGAAATAAAAAATAAAACTAAGACCTTCACTGTAAAGCATAATATTGGAGTAGATTTATTAAAAGTACTCCAAATTTTAGCGTGATACAATGACCACAGTTAAAAACTACCACTGTTATCGCTGGTTATTTTACAATAGTTGGTTTAGTCTACGAGTTTAAGGCAAACATACTAATGCATTTGCTTTTTTTCAGAAATCAAACTTATAAAGATTACATAAAGTCTAACCCAAACTTCTAAGTTGACTAGTTAAAAGTAAGTCTAAGATGCTTTACAAGGATACATGAAAGAACAAAAGGTATACAATGCTTTTAAAAAAAATTTAAAAAATTCCAGAAAGGCAATCTTTATCTTGTTTGAACAATGCATTCTGAAAGGTTAAATTTCAGAAGTGAGTTAAAGGTAAGTAAGATTGGCAGCCATAAGGATTACTATTTATAAAATGAACAGTTATAGAGACTACTTTTTTAAAAAAGTTTAACTTTGGGCTTCTTGGTAGGACGAGTGCACAATGACAGCCCACTGCCCAGTCAAACAGTGTGGCAGCCCCCACACGGCCTGGTGCTACCCGCGCACAGCACACACGGCAAGGCCCACTGTTTTCAGAGGAGGAGAGGAGACGCACTGTCAGCTGCTTGGTTATTGGTTCCAGTGAGCAGAAATGCTGAACATCAGTAAGAAAACAGAAAGAGGAGTTGAAGGAAGGCAGCCCTTTGGAACAGTAACATGGGGCGTGGCTTATGTGTCTCCATTTAAAACTGCAAGGCAATTCTGCAGCAATTGAAGGTTACCCTAAGAAAGACAAAAATACGTTATGAATTGATTTTAAACAGTTTAAGTTATTATTGCAAACATACAGTATTACCTGGACCCAATAGCATAGACCTATAATCCTAGACCTATAATCCTAGCTACTTGGGAGGCTGAGGCAGGAGATTGCGAAGATCAAGGTCTGCTAGGCTACAGAGCAAGTTCAAAGTCAACCTGGGAAACTCAGTGAGACCCTGCTTAAAAATAAAAAGCCGGGTGTGGTGGCACACGCCTTTAATCCCAGCACTCGGGAGGCAGAGGATCGCCATGAGTTCAAGGCCACCTTGAGACTACATAGTGAGTTCCAGGTCAGCCTGGACTAGAGCGAGACCCTACCTCGAAAAACCAAAATAAATAAATAAATAAATAAATAAATAAATAAATAAATAAATAAATAAATAAAAAGCAGCTAGGCATGGTGGTGCATGCCTTTAATCCCAGCACTCAGGAGGCAGAGGTAGGAGGATCGCCATGAGTTCAAGGCCACCCTGAGACTACATAGTGAATTCCAGGTCAGCCTGGGCTAGAGTGAAATCCTACCTCGGAAAACCAAAATAAATAAATAAATAAATAGCAAAATACAGATAGTGGTACAGACCTATAAACCTAGAGTGAGATCCTACCTCGGAAAACCAAAATAAATAAATAAATAAATGAATGAATGAATGAATAAATAAATAGCAAAATACAGAAACCAGGCATAGTGGTACAGACCTGTAAACCTAGCTCTCAGGAGGGAGAGGCATGGAGATCAGAAATTCAAGGTCATCCTCAAGTTATTGAGTTGGAGGGCAGACTGAGCTGGGGGTGTGTGTGGAAAGTAGGCCTAAGATATAGCCTAACACTCTGTCTCCAGCACCAAAAAATATGTACTGAAGATACAATATATTACCTTATATTTCCTTTTGCCACTAAGAACATTGTTGGAACTGGGCATGGTGGCACACTCTCCAGCCTTTAATCCCAGCACTGGGGAGGCTGAGCCTAGGGACCCAGGGTTCCATTCCTCAGTACCCACATAAAGCCAGATGAAAAGTGGCACATGAGTCTGGAGTTTGTTTGCAGTGGCTAGAGGCCCTGGAGTGCCCATTTCCTCTATTTGCCTTTTCCTCTTGCAAATAAATAAATAAATAAGGAGACTGAGGAAAAAGGGTCTCTAATTCAAGATAAGTCTGAGTTACACAGTGAGATCCTTCCTCAAAAAGGAAAAAAAAAAGAAGCCAGCCATAAGTTTGAGGCCAGCCTGGAGCTACAGAGTGAGTTCTAGGTCACCTTGGGCTACAGTGAGGCCATACCTCGAAAAAAACATCAACACAGAGAGAGAGAGAGAGAGAGAGAGAGAGAGAGAGAGAGAGAGAGAGAGAGAGAGAGAGAAAATGAACACTATTGTGGCTACTAATAGAATATGAATAAGTTCTGTGGACTAGATAACAGAACATAGTTGCACTCTGGGTATATGAAGAATTACTTGGGTTTTACTAAGTCTACACCATAATGTTTTTGGGTGAAAGGCACTATATTGGTACCTTACTCTTAAATGATTCAAGGAAAAGTGGTGTATACAAGGGTATGTGTTTATGTAAAAAATGGAAAACAGGACTGAGATAAGGCTCAGTGGCTAAGTGAACTTCCTGTGTAAGCACAAGGGCCTGAGGCTAACCAATGTGAATCTCCAGAACTCCTGTAGAACAGCTGGGCATGCCATGCACATCTGTAACCCAGTCCTCTGGGGAGTGGAGGCTGGTGTATTCCTGGGGCCAGTGAACAGCAAGCTCTGGCATCAGTAGGAGGCTCTGTCATAATAAGGAACACAGGTGGGGGACAGCTGCTGCCAGTCTCCTCTGGCTGTGACAGCAGGTGAGCCTATGGGGCTCTGCATCAGCATGTTCACATGCATGCCACACACCTTGCGTACATGCAAGAGGAGAAAAAGAAAGGGAAATCGGTAAATAGGGAGGGAAAAAAATAAGCCAAAAAGAATAATATGTGTATTTTGAGAATGTGGCTCAAAGTATTCAAGAATGCTGAAAAGTCTAAAATTGAGTAAAAAACAAAACAGAACAGGGTTTCACTTTAGTACAGGCTGACCTGGAACTCAACTCTGTAGCTTCAGGCTGGCCTCGAACTCAGTGATCCTATTTCAGCCTCCTGAGTGCTGGGACTGAAGACATGCATCAGCACGCCCAGTCTTGAGTAAACAGTTTAAATTTATTTTTGTGGGGCTGGAAAGATGGTTCAGTGGGTAAGAGTGCTTCTGTGCAAGCATGATGACCTAAATTCAATCCCATAGCACCATATGAACAGCTGGGATGAGGAACTGCAGAAATGGCTAAAGAAGTTAAAGGCAGCTGCTTGCAAAGCCTGCTGGCCTGAGTTCAATTCCCTAGCTGCCCAAGTAGAGCTGGATGGACATTTATTTGCAATGGCAAGAGACCCTGGTGTTCTGATATACACACACATACACAAGCAAATGGGTGAATAAAAATTCAAAATAAATTAATGAATAAAAAAGCTGGGCATGGCTGCAACCTCAGTGCTAAGGGGGACAGAGAGAGGAGGGCCGTTGGAGCTCACTGATCATCCAGTTTAACTGAAAAACAGTAAGGTCCAGATTTAGTGAAAAACCCTGTCTCAAGGAAATAAGGTGGAAGATTTATAAAGGACACCTGATGGCCTTACACATGTATGCACAGGGCACCCACATAGCCATACATATGCCCTAGTTGTTTTTTTTTAGGTAGAGTCTCAGTCCAGGCTGACCTGAAACTCACTTTATAGCCCAGGTTGGCCTCAAACTTGTGACAATCCTTCTTCCCAACTGCTGGGATTAAAGACATGAGTGTGTTTTCACTTTTTTTTTTTTTTTTTTTGGTTTTTCGAGGTAGGGTCTCACTCTAGCCCAGGCTGACCTGGAATTCACTCTGTAGTCTCAGGCTGGCCTTGAACTCATGGCAATCCTCCTACCTCTGCCTCCTGAGTGCTGGGATTAAAGGTGTGCGCCACCACGCCGGGCCCTGTTTTCACTTTTTTGAGGTAAGGTCAGTAGCTCAGACTGGCCTCCAGCTCTCGACATAGCTGAGGATGATCTTGAATACTATTCATAGATGATCTTTGAATACTGTTTTATCTTCCTGTCCAGGGGTATGCCACCATGCTTGGCTTAAAAAAAGTTTTAAGTATGTAGGTTATTGTCAATATTTTATGAATACAACAGGATTCTGAAAAATGACTTTAAGTCTGTGTGTGTGTGTGTGTGTGTGTGTGTGTGTGTATCTGACACAGGGTCTCACTCTTTAGCCCAGGCAGGCCTCAAACTAATCATCCTGCCTCAGCCTCCTAAGTGCCGAGAACTCAGTTTATAGCCTCATTAGCCAGTGCCATAGCTTTTCCTTTCCCAGCTCTTAGCCAAAGTACTCAAATGATCAACTTGCAAAACTTACTCGCCTTTCCTGAACAATTTTTTGTTGTTGTTGTTGGTTTTTTTTTGTTTTTCGAGGTAGGGTTTCACTCTAGCCCAGGCTGACCTGGAATTCACTATGTAGTCTCAGGGTGGCCTTGAACTCACAGCAATCCTCCTACCTCTGCCTCCCAAGTGCTGGGATTAAAGGCGTGCGCCACCACACCCGGCTTCCCTCCTGAACAATTTTTATGCCTTCTAAGATCAAAATGCTAGGCTGGAGAGATGGCTCAATGGTTAAGGTACTTGCCTGCAAAGCCTAGGGACCCAGGGTTCCATTCCTCAGTACCCACATAAAGCCAGATGCAAAGTGGCACATGAATCTGGAGTTTGTTTGCAGTGGCTAGAGGCCCTGGAGTGCCCATTTCCTCTATTTGCCTTTTCCTCTTGCAAATAAATAAATAAGGAGACTGAGGAAAAAGGGTCTCTAATTCAAGATAAGTCTGAGTTACACAGTGAGATCCTTCCTCAAAAAGGAAAATAAAAAAGCCAGAGCATGATGGTGTGCATGGTAATCTCTGAATTTGAAAGGTGAAGCTGGAAGAATCAAGGCCAGTCTGGACTAATGAAACCCAGTCTCAACAAAAACAATAAACCAACAAGAAAAATAAATAAATAAATAAAATAAAAAGTAAGAGTTCAAGCCTGGTATGTGGTGGAGAATGCATGCCTTTGTCCCAGAATCCTGCTTCTGATTTCTAGATTCTTTTTCAATCTCAGGTTAGAAGCCAGCCTGGGGCAATAGAGTGGAGCCAGGTCAGCTTGAGCTAGAGTGAGATGCTCCCTCAATCACCAAAACTAAATTAAAACAAGAAAGAAAGAATAGTTTTGCAAGTATCCTTGTAATTAACTGTCATTCAAAGAAGATCAGTGCTGGCTGATCTTTAATACCAGCACCCAGGAGACAAAGAAGGAGGATCGCCATACATTCGAGGCCAGCCTGGACTACATAGTGAATCCAGGTCAGCCTGGGCTAGATCGAGACCCTACCTTGAACCCTCCTCCCCCGAAGAAAAACCATAAAATATGATCAATTTTACAAATGACTCAATTTTGAATTACATGTCACTTGTTATATATCTTTAACATAACACTACCTTTGCATGCTTGAGTTCTAATTCTGCAAGTTCCACTAAATTTTTTCTGAATGCAGCAACTCTTCTTGTCTTAAAATCTATAAGTTCTGTGGACAAAGAAAATTAAGCTAATTAACTCATATAATAATCATAACACGTATCTTGTGAGGACAGCTATGATGTCACAGTGAAGGAGAGAGCTAGCGTCCTTTAGGCAGTTAGGACAGGAGACTAAGGAGAACCAGACGGCACTCCACCTCTCTGCTGTCTTCTGTCTGTGTTATGCTTTGGGGTACATTCTCATATATGATTTTTTTTTTAATCTATGCATCTACCACATGTATATCTCCTCTAAACTCTGGGCCTGTTACCTGTGTAACTCCTCTAACCTCTAGGTCTACCATGTGTGTAGTAACCACCTGGCTTTCTTTACTATTCAGTTCTCCAGTGTCTGAATGTTCCCGTGTGTGTGGCGGCCCTTTCCCTCTGTTCTTCTGTAAACCTTCACCTCTTAATCTCTCAACTTGCTCGCTCCTCTGCGGAGGTGCAAAGCGGATGCTTCTATGCTTTGCTCCCATGCAAGTGTGTGAGTACTTCCTCTAACTCTTTTGGCATGAGATCCTTTCTTCAGCATGCATGTGGAACTGCTCCAGCCTTTTCCTAGGTACCAATTTCCCCTAAATAAACCTCACAAATTACCCTTCTGGAGTCCATTTTTTATCAATTCTTTAAAAAGTATTGGGGTTCACAAGTTGGGGAGACCCCTCCCTCATGAACAGTACCTTGTTTTGCAGATTCAGAAATCTTTTCAAACTTCTGACAGCACAGTTGCTGGGAGGTTTCTGCCTGCAGAACATCTTTATTTTTTGCTCTTGCCTTGTCCAGAGCTTTGTTAGCATTTTCATAATCCACCAGGGACCTTGATCGCCTGTAGAGGAGATCCTAGAAAACAGAACACTCACAGTACACTCAACTACCACCACCTTCAGAGGTGATCTACGTGTCAGTCACCTTCCAAAATGCTGTTCTCTCTTCTAGTTCTGGAACTGAACCAAGGGCATCACAGTTTATGCCCCAGTATCTAGATTTTTTTTTCCCGAGGTAGGACCTCACCCTAGCCCAGGCTGACCTGGGAACTTTTTTTTTTTTTTGGTTTTTCAAGGTAGGGTCTTGCTCTAGCCCAGGCTGACCTGGAATTCACTATGTAGTCTCAGGGTGGCCTTGAACTCACGGCAATCCTCCTACCTTTGCTTCCCGAGTGCTGGGATTAAAGGCGTGCGCCACCACGCCCGGCTGGGAACTAACTTTATATTCCCAGGATGGCCTCAAACTCACAGTAATCTTCCTACCTCAGTCTCCCAAATACTGGGATTAAAGGCATTTTTATTTTTTAGACAAAAATCTCACTATGTTATCTAGGCTGGCTTTGAACTTCTGATCCTCCTGCCTCAGCTACCTAAGGAGCTGGATCTAAAATGTATGTACAAAAAAAAAAAATGTATGTACAGTCACGTCAATGGTCTAATCATTTTCCTCTCTGGAATTTATGGAGAGAAATGAAAGCATGTATCTGTATAGGTGTCCTAGCAGCTTTATTTGTAATAGCTGAAGTTCTCAGAGGGGCTGGAAAGATGGCTCAGCAGTTAAGGCACTTGCCTTCAAAGCCTAACAACCTGGGTTCAATTCACCAGTACCCATAAAAAGCCACATCCACAAAGTGATGTATATCTATGTATGTATCTGGAATTCCTTTGCAGTGGGGCAAGAGGTCCTGGTACACCCATTCTCTCTATCTGTCTCTCTCTCCCCTTGCAAATAAAAAAAAAATATATTAAAAAAAAATCCCCAGATTTTTCACAGGGTAGGGCCTCGTGAGCCCTTCCTCCTTCCATGACAAGATGGTGCCAGGCCCAGTTTTTTTGTTACCCAGTCTTGTGTGGGTAACAAAGCTGCTGTGAGTTCAAGAGTGCAACAGCCAGCCATTCCATGCCCAGTGTGCCAGCCCCATCTTCCTCCAGCTCTTACATTCTTCCCACACTTCTTTGTCTTTCATATTTTATCTGCAAGGAGGGAAGAGAGAAAGAATGGGCTTGCCTCTTGCCATTGTATACAAACTCGACACATGCACCATTTTGTACATCTGGCTTTACATGGGTACCGGGGAATCGAAGCCAGGCCTTGTGCATGCTAGGAAAGCACTCACTCTACCACTGAGCTATATCCCTAGCCCTAAAAAATATTATTTATTTGTGAGAGAGAAGGGGAGGGAGAAAGGGAAAGAGAGAATGTCATACCTCTTGCCACTGCACACGAACCCCAGATGCAAGTACCACTTTGTGCATCTGACTTTCTGTGGGAAGTGTGTTATCAAAGAGACATTTTGTTTTTTCATTAGCATAGCCACTGGAATTTTTTTATTTTTATTTTTATTTTTTTTTCGAGGTAGGGTCTCACTCTAGCCCAGGCTGACCTGGAATTCACTATGTAGTCTCAGGGTGGCCTTGAACTCATGGTGATCCTCCCGAGTGCTAGGATTAAAGGCGTGCACCACCACGCCCGGCAGCCACTGGAAATATGCTGAAGGAATGAACATGAGTTACCTTAGCTGCTTGAGATTCTCTTAAGTAATATTTTAACAGGTCAGAGAGCTTGAGGTCCTCGTCAGCAGATACCCGTGCTTCTATCTTCTGAAAGAAGGGAAAAGTTGGTCATTAAATCAGCATTATGTTCTGCTTTGAGTAGTTTCCTTTAACATATAAAAACACTGAGTAACAGCTACAATATTCATGTGTCCACCACACCATGCCTATTTTATCTAGGTTTCTTTCCCCTTTTCTGTTAGCACTTTACTTTCCCTTAAAACTCTAGCAAGCCAGGCATGGTGGTGCATGCCTTTAATCCCAGCACTGGGGAGACCAAGGTAGGAGGATTGCTGTGAGTTTGAGGCCACCCTGAGACTTACATAGTGAATTCCAGGTCAACCTGGGCTAGAGTGAGACCCTACCTCGAAAAACCAATCAATCAATCAATCAATCAATCAATCAATCAATCAATCAATCACTCTAGCAAAACAAACAAAAATGTAGATAAAGGATTTTAGTAAATTTATGTCATGTATTTTATGTTATTAATACTATTAACTTTTGTTTTTGAGGGGCTGGGTGTTTTTGGTGGTACTGGGATCAAATCCACTGTGCTCGGCCACTGAGCTCTATCTCCAAACCTGATACTATTAAATTTTTTGGTTTGTTTGAATTGAGACAACATTTCATGTAGCTCAGATGGCCTGGAACTCACTATAAGTTGAGACAACCTTGAACTTTTTTTTAAAAGGGATTAATTCACATCTTCTATTTACACATATATAATTAAGGTTCAGGAGAAGCAGTTCTCAAAGGAAATACAAATGGCTTGTTAACATTTTCCTAATAAACAAGCCAGGCATGGTGGCACACATCTTTAAATCCCAGCACTAGGGAGGCAGAGGTAGGAGGATCATTGTGAGTTTGAGGCCACCTATACATAGTGATAGGTCATACAAAGGACAGCCTGGGCTACCTACCTCAAAAAACCCAAAAAATAAACAAACCAAAAATAATCATTACAACACCTTTTGTTTTTTTTTTAAATATTTTATTTATTCATTTTCAAGCAGAGAGAGAGAGAGAGAGAGAGAGAGAGAGAGAGAGAGAGAGAGAGAGCGAGAGAGAGCGAGCGAGCACCAGGGCCACTACCTTGTGGTTCTGGCTTATGTGGGTCCTGGGGAATTGAACCCAGGGCCTTGGGCACTGGAGGCAAGTGCCTTAACCACTGAGCCATCTCTCCAGCCCATTACAACACCTTTTGGCTACTGCATTGAGCAGTATTGAAAACACCATTATTTGCACGGGTATATGGGGTGGGCAACAGGAGCATAAACTGACATAATTTCTGGGGGATTTGCTTCTAGCGTCTTTGATGCTTTTTGACCAACCCAGCCTGCTTCTTGGGAGATTGCAGTATTAAACTGTGTGCCTTCTCAGAGTAGCACAAATGAGTTGTGTATTTATACCAAATCATTTACAAACTGGTTCTACAAAAGAGGCTAGATAAACTTTTGCTTCTTTTTCTACTATGACACATATACAAAATTAAGGAATTTCTATGGAATAAGGATTACAGAAGCTGGGTTTGTTAGCACACATCTGTAACTCCAGCACTTGGAAAGCAGAGACAGGCAAGATGATTAAAAGTTCAAGGTCTTATAATACTAAATATATATGCACCAAACATAGGTGCTCCCAATTTCAAAAAACAACACTACTAGAATTAAGGTCACAGAAAACACCAAGCACAGGTGTAGTGGGAGACTTCAACACCCCACCCTCATCAATTGACAGGTCAATCTGGCAAAAAAATAGAGAAACATCTGGACTAAATGACATTAAAGAACAAATGGACCTAACAGACATCTACAGAATATTTCATCCAATACTACAGAATACACATTCTTTTCAGCAGCACATGAAATACTCTCTATAATGGACCATATGTTAGGCCATAAAGCAAATCTTAACAAATACAGGAAAATTGAAATAATTCCTGTATTCTATCTGATCACAATGGGATTAAACTACAAATCAACAGCAAGAAAAACTATTAGAGCCTACACAACTCATGGAAAATAAGCAGCACACTACTGAATGATGAATTTGGTCATTGAAAAAAATCAAGAAGGAAATAAAAAGCTGGGCATGGTGGCTCATGCCTTTAATCCCAGCACTCGGGAGGCAGAGGTAGGAGGATTGCCGTGAGTTCAAGGCCACTCTGAGACTACATAGTGAATTCCAGGTCAACCTGGACTAGAGCGAGACCCTACCTCGAAAAACCAAACAAACAAAAAAAAAAGGAAATAAAAAAATTCAGACTCAAATGAAAAGTTCAAGGTCATCCTGGGCTATAAAGTTTGAGACAGACTGGGCTACAAGACCCTGTCTCTAAAAAACAAAACTAGGCTGGAGAAATGGCTCAGTGGTTAAAGGCACTTGCCTCCAGTGCCTAAGGACCTGGTTTCAATCCCCTAGTACCGACATAATCCATATGCAAAAAATGGCACATGCATCTGGAGTTTATTTGCAGTGGCTAGAGGCCCTGGCACACCCATTCTTTCTGTCTCTTTCACTTTGTATTTCTCTGCTTGCAAATAAATAAAAATAAATAATAAGAGGAAAAAAACTAAGCCGGGCGTGGTGGCGCACGCCTTTAATCCCAGCACTTGGGAGGCAGAGGTAGGAGGATCACCATGAGTTCAAGGCCACCCTGAGACTACACAGTGAATTCCAGGTCAGCCTGGGCTAGAGTGAGACCCTACCTCAAAAAAAAAAAAAAAAAGAGGAAAAAAACTAGTGGCTGGAGAGATGGCTCAGCAGTTAGAGATACTTTCTTGCAAAGCCTAACAGACTGGGATCAATTCCCTAGTATCCAGAATTGCTAGGGCTATCTGTTAGCACCTGTGTACTCATGGGCAGAATTGTTAGTGCTGTTAATACCTGTGTACCCATGGGCAGAGTTGCTAGGGCTTTTATCACCTGTGTACCTAAGAGTAGAGTTGTTAGGGCTATCTGTTAGCACCTCTGACATGGATCAGCTTGTGTAGAAATGTCTAGAATGAATTTCTGATCCTTCTGCTTTTACCTCCAACTGCATTGTAATCGTGAGCCACCATGCCTTGAATTCATGTTAATTTTTACAATGCTGTGGATAATAATATTCATTTTTAAATATGTATCCCTGGGGCCGGGAAGATCTCAACAGAGTGCTTATTACATAAACCTGAAGACCAGAAGCAGAGTCTTGCTATATAAACAATTCAGTCTACAAGTCTAGCCTTGAACTCTGGGTAGCCCAAGCTGATCTCATAATCCTCCTGCCTCAGCCTTCTGAGTGACTATACCACACCTGGCATTTTTTTGTTTTGTTTTGTTTTTGAGGTAGAGTCTCACTCTAGCCCAGGCTGACTTGGAATTCACTATGTCTCCAATTCACAGTGATCCTCCTACCTCTGCCTGAGTGCTGGTATTAAAGGTGTGCACCATCATGCATGGCCACACCTAACATTTTTAACAGATTCTCAAGTGTCCATACAACATTGTTAGTGTGAGTACCCTACCCAGTAGGTCTCTAGAATTTAGTACTTACTCTTGTTTTATCAAACAGTTCCGAAACTTTGAGGAAAAACCTAGAAGGAAAAAATATTTTCATTAGAAACAACATAATTTTCCAATTTAAATGCTTACAGAATATGACCCCCAAACCATATTAATAATAAGCATCCTTGTTTCATTATGTAAGACAGTGGTCTTAACTGAAGACTTCACTTCAATAAAAAAACTTCCCTATTTTTCCACTGCTACAGAAAATCTCATTTCAATGACTTCATGATAGTGAAAATCATAAATTAAACTTAAATTTTATCTTGATATTTGTGATGGTTAAGTTTTGTTGTCAACTTGACCTTTTTAAGTAATCTTGTGTGAGTGAGTCTCTGAGGATGTTCACAGGAAGGCAGCCTCTTAGTAGGGAGCAGGATGTAAGGAAGCTCAGTGGAGCTGGAAACAGACATCCTTTACTGGGAGGGAAGTGCAGGAAGAAGATTCCAGAGACTCAGGGAGTAAAGAAGCCTGGGAAAGGGTTGGAAATCCCACCCTAAGGCTATATAAAGGGGAAGGAATTCTCTCCATCCCTGCCTGTTTGCTATTCTGTGTGTGTTGTGCTGGTAATGGTTTTCTCTCTGCTTGGACCTGTGAAAGGGGGCCAACTTCTTTTGCCATTATGGAACTTCTTCTCCTGAATTTGCAGCTTCAATAAATCCCTTTCCTCTCATAACTGTGCCTGGTTTGGAAATTCAGCCCGGCACGTGGCTGACTTCAACAATATTCTTTAATAATTTACCACTTAATACTACATAAAACCTCTACCTTCAAAACCAGAAGCAAAGCCTCACTAATGCTGGACAAGGGCTCTTGCTCGCACCAAGCTACTTCTCCAGCCCTAATAGTTATGTTTATCTTTAAATATGCCTGCTTGGTTCTGATAAACAACAGAAAGTAATAACCAATTGCTAGCTCAGAATTCTCTTTCACTAAGCCGGGCATGGTGGCGCACGCCTTTAATCCCAGCACTCAGGAGGCAGAGGTAGGAGGATCGCCATGAGTTCAAGGACACCCTGAGACTACATAGTGAATTCCAGGTCAGCCTGGACTAGAGGGAGACCCTACCTTGAAAAAACCAAAAAAAAAAAAAAAAGAATTCTCTTTCACTTAAGTAGCTTGGCAAGTGCTAGTATCAATTAAAAATATTCCAGGGCTGGAGAGATGGTTCAGAGGTTAAGGCATTTGCCTGCAAAGCAGAAGGATCAGAGTTCAATTCCCCAGTACCCACATAAAACCAGATGCACAAGGTGGCACATGTGTCGGGAGTTCATTTTCAATGGCTGGAGGCCCTGGTGTACCCATTCGCTCTCTCTCACAAACAAATAAATAAAATATTAAAAAAAAAAAATTCCAGTCAGACATGGTAGTGCACGCCTTTAGTCCCAGCACTTGGGAGGCAGAAGTAGGAGGACTGTCATGAGTTCAAGGGCAGCTTGGGAGTAGAGAGTGAGTTCTAGGTCAGCCTGGGCTAGAGTGAAACCCTATCTTGAAAAACCAAGAAAAAAAAAAGGCATTCCATTATAATTAGATTAGGGCAAATTCTACTGAAGGCCAAAATACAATTAAAAAAAAAATGTGCTCAGCTTGGTGTCACACATCTAGTCCCAGCAGTAGGAGGCTCCCTGGGGGTCACTGGCCAGCCACTCTAGCCTAATTTCTGTAATCCCAGTGCACCTAAAACAATGGAAGGTGGATCCAGGAGTATTTGAAACTCACAGGCCAGTGAGTCTGATGTTCCTTTGCAGACGGGCAGTTCATATGCAGTCTCAAAGAAGGTGGCGCACAGATACCTTGAAGTTATCTCTGACCTCCACACATGTGCATAAACACACAATTAAACAAATGCTTGTTTTTTTTTAAACAAATGTTTTGATAAAAATATTTTTAATGCCTATCTAGATTACAAGTACAATGTTTCCAAGGATGCCAACAAAGCTTTTTATTTCAAATCCTTACTTGCATATATCTGTAGAATCCTGAGTTCCTAAAGCATACAATGAAGAACCAATTCTATTGTAATCATCTGCAGCACCTATGGAGAAAGCATCAAGAATTAAACAGTAGTTTGTGTAATAGGAGATATTGAAAGTCCAGAAAAGGAAATGACACATACTACAATCGACAGATATCATGTTAGACATAGGTCAAAACTGTTTTTGGAGCAGAAGAAATACACAATTCCACAAAATTAGAGAATTTATGGAGCCTAAAGAATGAGCTGATCTTTGTAGTGTGAGTAGACTTTTATCAGATGAAGGGAACAACATAGGTCAAGGTCATAGGGCATAGAAGACTATAACATATTCAGAAGCTTTATGGGACTTAGTACTACTAAAAACATAGGGGAATGGAGGGAGTTGAAGATGGAAAACCTGGAAGCATCTTGGGGAAAAATGTCTTTAAAACCATGACAGCTTGAATTGGATCTTAAACAATTCTAAGTCATAAGGCAGTAAACTTAACCTGAGGGGTTTACAGCTCCCTCCCCAACTGCTGCCTGAAGTCAAGATTAAAAGTGGAGAGAAGCCATTTGTGGTGGTGCACGCCTTTAATCCCAGCACTCAGGAAGCAAAGGCAGGCGGATTCCCTTGAGTTCAAGGCCAGGCTAAGACTACAGGCTAAGACTACACAGTGAATTCCAAGTCTGCGTGGGCTAGAGTGAGACCCTACCTCAAAAAAAAAGTGGAGAGAGGTAGAGAGAGGCATAAAAGGCACAGTGATCAAGCAGGAAACTGTGATGCTAATCTGATAATGACTGTCAAAATAGGGACAGGACAGAGAAGAGCTGACCATGCTGAAAAACTTGTGGGAATTAGAAACAGACTTGACAGCTGGGCGTGGTGGCCCACGCCTTTAATCCCAGCACTGGGGAGGCAGAGGTAGGAGGATCGCCCTGAGTTCGAGGCCAGCCTGAGACTACAGAGTGAATTCCAGGTCAGCCTGGGCTAGAGTGAGACCCTACCTCGAAAAACCAAAAAAAAAAAAAAAAAAAAACCAGACCTGACATAGGAAGGGAAATTATGGAGCTTGGAAAATTATACTCATATGTTACAAGTCTAGATACTCGACTCCAGCATACTATTCCGGGGCTTATACACAGGGTAACTCACTTGTTGAAGTGACTGCTTCTCTTTGTTTCAGAATAAGAGGTGTATAGTGCAATGGTCAAGACCAAGGACTTGGAACCAACCACCTGTGGGGTCAAGTTACCAGCTTCCAACTGAACCTATGTGACCTTGTATGTATCAAGTAACCTGTCTATTCCTCAGTTTCCTCAACTGGAAATAGAGACAATGCTGGTACCCACATCATAATAATTATGTGGAGGAGAAAATAAATTAATAAATATTACTGCTGGGTGTGGTGGTGCATGCCTAGCACTCGGGAGACTAAGGTAGAAGGATCACCATAAGTTTTGAGGCCAGCCTGGGCTATAGAGTGAGTTCTAGGTCAGCATGGGCTACAGTGAGAACCTGCCTCAAAACAGCAACAACAAAATATTACTTGGAACATAAGTTACATACTATACAACAGAGTGTATAGCAGTTGCAAATGTTTGCTACCATTAATAAACTCCAAGATTCTTTGTATAGTAATACCCACTTATACTAGTACCACTTTTACAAATGTTTAACAAATTAGTAATGCTAGGGCTACAGAGGTGGCTCAGTGGTTACAGGCCCTTGCTTGCAAAGTCTAACAGGCAGGGGAGATGTGAGTCTAGGCTTCATAGACCACAGTTTGAGAATCACTGATCTACATCCAGACTTTTATAAACTATAATATGTCAACTTTATAATTATTCCATTAACAAAACTTGAGCCATATAACATTCTTACTTTTGTGAGATCTTGTCATCCTGTCAGATTTAGCAGAGGCATCCTTAACTCGGTTATGATATTCTAAAAGGAATGTCCGTTCATGCTCAAAGAAATCATCTACATCCTGTAGGATCAAAAACATTTTTTATTTATTTGTAAAACACTGTCATCGTGATAAATAAGATCATGAGGAAAATAGCACAATTACCCTCTGAAAATCAGGTATTCTACTGAATTTATCAAAATGTTAAGACTGAAAACCCATTTTTCTTGGTTTCAAATGCATTTTCTGGGTCATTTGAAGGCTGCTTTGCCTCTAACTGCTTGGAGAACCTAGCCAAATTAGATATCTGGGAGCAATGATATGAATCAACCACCATCTTCAATCATGTTTTGAAATAAGGCTAGATGAACACTAAAGCAAGAATTACCGTGCAGGGTGTGGTGGTGAACAACTTTAATCCCAGCACTCAGGAAGAAGAGTTAGGAGGATGGCTGTGAGTTCAAGCCAGTTTGAGACTACAGAGTGAGATCCAGGTCAGCCTGGGCTAGAGCAAGACTGGCTCAATGGTTGAAGTCACTTGCTTGCAAAGTCTGTGGCCTGGGTTTAATCTCCCAATACTCATGTAAAAGCCAGATGCACACAGTGGTGTATGCATCTAGCGTTTTGTTTGCAGAGCAGAGGCCCTGTATACTCACTCACACACTCTCTCTCTCTCCCCCCTCTCCCCCCCCTCTCTCCTTGCAAATAAATAAAAAGATTCAGTCTTGCAGGGTGTGGTGGCGCACACCTTTAGTCCCAGAGGCAGAGGTGGGAACATAGTCATGAGTTCGAGGCCACCCTGAGACTACATAGTGAATTCCAGGTCAGCCTGGGCTAGAGTGAGACCCTACCTTGGGGGGAAAAAAAAAAAGAGCAGTCTTAAATGTCATTTGTGTGCCCATTTTCCTAACTGTGAAAATGGTGATGTCTTTTTCATTTGCTGGGTTATAGTGAAGACCCAGTAAACACATGCTACATTCTTAAAATGGTCTCAGATTACCAACGTGATAACCAATAAACACAACTCAAATCTCATCTACTTGTCCCTTGAAGTATATAAATATTTCTTTGGTTTATTTTATTTTTTTGTTTTTTCGAGGTAGGGTCTTGCTCTCTGAAGTGTATTTTCAACCAATAATGCTGCTCATCAAATATAAATCTTACCTTTACCCCCGAAACAATTACTCCATCTGCTGATTTAACCATGTTTTTAAAGAAATCTTCAAGTTTCTCCTTTTTATTTTTTCCTCTCACGCTCAACTGAAAGAAAGGTAACTTAAGTTAGCAATTTTTTGGAAGTTACAAATAGTAGTGACACTCTTTTTTTTTTAAAATTTTATTTATTTATTTTCAAGATGGTGAGAAACAGAAAGAGGTAGATAGAGAGAATGGGTATGTCACTGCCTCAATCCACTGCAAATGAAATCCAGACACATGTGCTACCTTGTGTATCTATCTGGCTTTATGTGGGTACTGGGGAACTGAACTTGGGTCCTTCAGCTTTATAGGCAACTCCTTAGCCACTGAGCCATCTCTCCAACCTGACTCTTTTTAAATTTATTTATTTATTTGTAAGCAAAGAGAAAGAGAGAAATAGTAAAGAGAGAGAGACAGAAAGAATGGGCACACCAGGGCCTCCAGCTGCTGCAAATGAACTCTATATGCATATGCCATTTTGTGCATCTGGTTTTACATGGGTACGGTGGAGCTGAACCTGGATTGTTAGACTTTGCAGGTAAGTGCCTTAACTGCTGAGCCATCTCTTCAGCCCTCTCTCTCTCTCTCTCTCTCTCTCTCTCTCTCTCTCTCTCTCTCTCTCTCTCTCTTTCAAGGTAGTGTCTTGCTCTAGCCTAGGCTGACCTGGAATTTGAATTCATTTCTAGCCTCAGGGTGGCCTCCAATTCATGGCAATCCTCCCGCCTTTTTGTCTAAAGTGCTGGGATTCAAGGTAAGCACAATCATGTCCAGCAGTAGTGTCTTTTATTTTTAGACATTCAGATGGATATCTCAAAAGGATCCCAGTTTTTCTTTACATATATCAGTGGTTTTAAAACATTACAGCATCAAGAATTCTAGGCATGGTGGCATATGCCTATAATCTTAGCACTTGTGAGGGGAAGGTAGGAGGATCAGTTTGAAGCCAATCTGGGCTACATGAGTTCAGTTCAAAAATCCTAAATAAATAAATAAATTGTGTGGTGAAAAAACAATACTGAGGCATCACTCTCAATGATTCAAATGGTCTGCAATAAGGCCTGCATGTAAGCAACATTTTCCAAGCATTAATAACTGTTGTACACAATTCATCTTACTCTGTCAAACATGCTATGTAATAGTGCCAACTAAAATTTAATTCAAGATTTCTTTTAAATATGAAATTGACTGGAGAATAATATATCATGATTCTGGTATATAGCAAAATATATCTTATAAATTCCTTACTCTGAACTTATCCAAGCAACTCCTCTCATCCTGTGTTAAGGGTCAGCACAGGGGCACAAAAGATAACTTTCAATAGCATGAATAGCTGCCCAAGGCAAAACTGTCCAAGCAGCTAAGTTTCTGACTCTTAGCACTTTCTCCATCAGAATGTCCAATAAAGGAACATTGCATCTTAATTTCCTTACAAATTGCCATGATTTTAATGGCCACATGACTACACTATCTTGACTCAAAACTAATCTAGCCAGGCTACGGTGAGAGGATAGGGTTTCTTTCCCACATGAATTTTTTTCCCCTCATAATTGGAGCTTTCTATATTTTCCCTTCTTAATCTACTAAAGCCTCTCTAAACCTTAAACAAAAACAACAACAACAAAAAAAATAATCCAGCCGGGCGTGGTGGCGCACACCTTTAATCCCAACACTTGACGCCTTTAATCCCAGCACTCGCCTTTAATCCCAGCACTCGGGAGGCAGAGTTTGCTGTGAGTTCAAGGCCACCCTGAGACTACATAGTGAATTCCAGGTCAGCCTGGGCTAGAGTGAGACCCTACCTCGAAAAACCAAAAATAAATAAATAAAAACACAAATTGAAGTAGTATGAAAAACTCTACAACTGGACCGTGCTTTTAGTTAAGGATAGAGCAAGTACATTCTAGCTAGTATGAAGTAACTTTTCAAAAGAGTTATTTATTTTCAAGCAGAGAGAAAGAGAGAGAAAGAGAAAGAAAGAATGGGCACACCAGGGCCTCTTGCCACTGCAAACAAACTCCAGATGTAATTTCCACTTGTGTAGTGGGGATTTGAACTCGAGCTATCAAGCTTTGCAAGCAAGCATCTTTAACCCTAAGCCATCTCTCCAGCCCTAAGTCACTTTTGTCCTAAAATGCCTCTCCTAATCCAGACTGGAGATCTAACTGGTCTCTTGATATTACCCGAAACTATGCTTCTTTTTGTTAAGCCCCAGAATAAAATGTACTCTGTGCAATCCTACAGCTGTCCTTCCTTTAGTCTCATGGCATGTTGGAGACAATCTTCATACACTAAGGCTGGATTGTTCCAAAACGCCCTACTTTTAGATACATGAAACACAAGTCTCTATCACTATCTGCTATGGCTGAAACCAAACTTCCAAAGTGGTGGTATTAAAAGGTGAGCAGGAGGGTTGGAGATATGGCTCAGCAGTTAAGACACTTGCCTCCGGAGTCTAAAGACCCAAGTTCAATTCCCCAGTACCCACATAAGCCAGATGCACAAAGTGATGCATACATCTGGAGCTCGTTTGTAGTGGCAAGAGGCCCTGGCACACCAGTACTCTCCTCTCTTTCTCTCTGCTTGCAAATAAAATAATTTTAAAAAAGCTGGGCAATCCCAGCAGAGGTAGAAGGATCATGAGTTTGAGGCCACCCTAAGACTACATAATGATTTCCAGGTCAGCCTGGGCTAAAAATTGAGACCCTAACTCACAAACAAACAAATTTTATTTGCATGTGCATATGTATGCATGCACACGCATACATACACAAGCCCAGGGCCAATTGCCTCTGCAAACAAACACTAAACACTTGCAAAACTTTTTTGCATCTGGCTTGGGAATTAAACCTGAAGCATTTTTTGCACGCAGGGGCCTTTAACCACTGAACCATCTTCACAGCCCCTAAAGAAAATTCATTTGCTCATTCATTCACGTATATATGGGCACTTTTTATATCTGGCTTATGCGGGTAGCTTTGGATTTGAACACAGGCCAGCAGTTTGCGAGTACCTTTAACTGTTGAGCCATCTTTCCAGCACCAACTTTACAACCTAGAAAAGTTATACTGAGAGTTGGAATTGACACTTGCTACAAGTCTAGATCTCTAGTACAGTATGCCATAAATAGATTTCTTCATATTTCTCAGTTCATGTCTCCATAACAGAACCTGTAACACAATTTTGTGGGAAAATGTACTTTCAAGGGAAGTACGTGGCTTAAAGTCCAACAGCTTATTTGTACAGGTTTTTAGTTCCCAAATGAAGTTTTCAGTTTAACCAACATTCTATTTATTCATCCATTTGAATCTCTGGCTGGCACAATACTCACCCAAATATATCAAAAGCCAGAAAAAAAAAAAGCCGGGCGTGGTGGCACAGGCCTCCCAGCAACTACATAGTGAATTCCAGGTCAGGTTGGACTAGAGCAAGACCCTACCTTGAAAAACCAAAAAACCAAAAGCCAGGCACCATTCCTACCAACTCAGGTAGTGCCAACATTATTACCCAGAGGTGGCTGACATGCCCTGTCAAGAGATACTGCAGCCTCCCAGGAGTTCAAATCCCACCATTTTGTGCATCTGGCTTTACCTGGATAATAGAGATTTGAACCTGGGCCATCAGACTTTGCAAGCAAGCACCCTTAGCCACTGAGTCATCTTTCCAGCCCAGGAGTTCAAATCTGAACAGATACATTCACGTTGAGTATTATAGGAAAGGCTCCCCAATTAGGAGAGCTTTACTCATCCATATGCTTCACTCTTGCCTGCAATAAGCCTGCAACTCATGCATTTGGCAAAGGGATTCATTATAGAGAACCCAGACTCTTTATCAAGTGATCACACAGCAGCATAGAATATTTCTAGTGAACCAAAGATACAAAACTAGGAAACTTTCAGACTATCTTATTAGGTGGATTTGTTTCAGTAAAACTGGGTAGTGATATCAAGTCTCTTAAAAGACTATTACTGGAAGCCGGGAGTGGTGGCGCATGCCTTTAATCCCAGCACTTGGGAGGCAGAGGTAGGAGGATTGTCATGAGTTCAAGGCCGCCCTGAGACTACATAGTGAATTCCAGGTCAGCCTGGGCTAGAGCAAGACTCTACCTTGAAAAAAAACAAAACAAAACACAAAAAAGACTATTAATGGATAGTTTTACCTGCAATAATTATGCCTGGGGATATAGTTCAGTGCTAGAGCACTTGCATAGCATGTTCGAGGTCCTGGGTTTAATCCTCAGCACAAAGGGAAAAAAAAAAATCAAGGTGTAAGGGAGATTGCTCGGTGGTTAAAGGCACTTGTTTGCAAAGTCAGACAGCCTAGGTTCAATTCCTCAGTACCCATGTAGAGCCAGATACCAAAGTGTCGTATGCATCTGGAGTTGGTTTGCAGTAGCAGGAGGCCCCCTGGCATGCTCATTCCCTCTCCCTCTCATTCTCTCTCTGCTTGCAAATGAATAAATAAATTTTTATAATATCAGCTAGCTAGTTATTAAAAACAAATGTTTTTAACGCCAGCACGTGGGAGACAGGTAGTTAGCATCGCTGTGAGTCTGAGGCCAACCTGAGACTACAGAATAAATGCTAGGTCAGCTTGGGCTAGAGTAAAACCCTACCTCTAAATAAAAAGCAAACAAACAAAAAAAGAAAATATATCAAAATAAAAATAAATAAATAAAAAATAAAAGAAACCACCTCATCTTCCAAAAAAAACCCAAAATCACAGAAGTTTTTGGGGCTAGAGAGATTTTTGTTTTTTTTTTTAATATTTTATTTATTTATTTGAGAGAGAGAGAGAGAGAGAATATGGGCACACCAGGGCCTCCAAGCCACTGCGAATGAACTCCAAACACATGCACCCTCTTATGCATCTGGCTGTATATGGGCACTGGGGAATCAAACTCTGGTCCTTCTGCATTGCAGGCAAATGCCTTAATCGCTAAGCCATCTCTTCAGCCCGAGAGGTTTTGATCCCTAGCATGGCCTAAACCTGCCATGGTGATACACATCTGTAATCCCAGGATTTAGGACATAGAGGCAGAAGAATCAAAAGTTCAAGGTCATCTTCAGCTACAAAGCTAGTTTGAGGTCTGGGATACCTGAGATCCTATCTCAAAAAAAAAAATGTATGTGTGTGTGAGAGAGAGAAAAAGAGAGAGAGAGAAAGAGAGCATGTATATGTGTATATGCATGTTCAAGGCCAGAAGACAACTTCAAATATCATCCTCAAGAAGATCAACTACTTTTTTTGAGACAGGGTTTTTCCTTGACCTAGAGCTTACCAATTAAACTAGACAGGCTGGACAGTGAGCCCTAGGGATTCTCCCATCTCTTCTTCCTCAGAGGTAGGATTATAGGTATGTGCTATCCTGGCCAGCATTTTTACAAAGGTATTGGGATCAAACTCAGGTATCCATGTTTAAGAGACAAGCAAGTGCTGGGCGTGGTGGCGCACACCTTTAATCCCAGCACTCGGGAGGCAGAGGTGGGAGCATAGTCGTGAGTTCAAGGCCACCCTGAGACTACATAGTGAATTCCAGGTCAGCCTGGGCTAGAGTGAGACCCTACCTTAAAAAACCAAAAAAAAAAAAAAAAGAGACAAGCAAGCACTTTACAGCCTAAGCTATCTCCCCCAGTCCCCCAAAAAGATTTCATATTTTTGGATTATGGATGTTCAATCTGTAACATGATTTTCCATGACTGATTTACTTAACCTGCTCAGATTATACTGAAATATTGCATTACTACTGAAATTTTCTTTTTTTTGATTTTTCAAGGTAGGGTCTCGCTCTAGTCCAGGCTGACCTGGAGTTCACTAGAGTTCACTATGTAGTCTCAGAGTGGCCTTGAACTCACAGCAATCCTCCTTCCTCTGCCTACCGAGTGCTGAGATTAAAGGCGTGCGCCACCAGGCCCGGCTTCTGAAAATATGCTTTTAACTGCCTTGAAATACCAAAACATTCTGAAGCAAACCTGTTGTTTTTATAACTACTTCCTGTCTTTCCAACCCACAACCTTGCATATAATGGGCTCGAGTTTCACTACTGAGTTACATTCCCAAGTCCCTCCAATGACTTTTAAAACAACAAACAAACAAATAATCTATAAGTGCTTTTTATCAATTTGGTACTTACATCTTGATTATATTCCAAAAAGACATGGAAATTTAAATCTTTCCTCAAAATGGGATGAGCCGCTACACGACACAAGAACACCTCATGCATCGCAACTGTCTTCTTGAAAATGGCCAGATATTCACTGGAAACAACCACAAAATTAAGAGTGAAAATTGTATCAACTACAAAGTCATTTGCGAACTTGTTTTTCAAGCCCTCTTTGGAGTATTTTAAATGTAAAATTAGGAATACAAAGATATAATTCATGTAAAAAAAGGTTTTAGTAGACATGTTAAGTAAATACATAAAATTCATTTCCTAAGAAGACTTCATGCTAGTTTAGTATTTATTGTATCTAAATGTTAATATCTTTAAGTTTCATAATTTTTTCTTACTACACAGGTCATTCTTGGGATGTGTTTTTAGCTTAAGAAAGTATTTGATACAACCTTATATATCTTTCTGTATAATTAGTTTTTGAAAACCTTACTACAAAAACAAAACAAAACAAAAAAAAACCCTAAAACTCAGTAAACATATTTTCAGCATTATTTTCATAATGACCCAGATATGTAAGAAAGAACACCACAGAGAGACTATTTTATGGCATAATACTGAAGAAATGTGTTTAGGATTTTTGTTTGTTTGGTTTTCAAAGTAGGGCTTCACTCTAGCCCAGGCTGATCTGGAACTCACTTTATAGAGTCCAGGTCCCAGACTGGCCTCAAACTCATAGCCATCCTCCTACCTCTGCCTGAGTGCTGGGATTAAAGGCGTGTGCCACCACACCCAGCAGTTTAATCTATTTTTAATCATCAATGAATCCTAACAACCATATATTAATACATGTCAGTTTTGTCGGGGAGGGAACCACGCAAGGAAAAGAGTCAATATTCTTGCTTCAACTACGTGCAAGGAGGGTAAGTTTTACATACCAGCACACCAGCAGGACCAATGTTGGGAGAAGTTTGATCTCTGTGAGGGTAGTCATTCAGTGAAGACAAAAAAGAAGGATGCAGAGGATGGAGGTAGCAGTAGAATAAACCCAAGGCTCTCTGTTATCCTCCCCTAACCAGACCACAAAAGAACCATGATCAGGGCCACTGGAAAATCATAGACTCTTCAATATTAATGTGTTCTGCTAATTTCCAGTTTTCAGTCTTACAGACTCTAAGTCTGTATCTATCAGATATTAGACAATGGCTTGCACTAATGGATCTCAGAATATCTGTCACTATACATTTTGACAAAGACCTGCTTTATTCATTTATCTTTTTTGAAATTTCAGAGCTTACTTAGCTTTTTTTTTTTTTTTTTGGTTTTTCGAGGTAGGGTCTCACTCTAGTCTAGGCTGACCTGGAATTCACTATGTAGTCTCAGAGTGGCCTTGAACTGAACTCATGGCAATCCTCCTACCTCTGCCTCCTGAGTGCTGCTGGGATTAAAGGCTGCGCAACCACGCCCAGCTGCTTACTTAGCATTCTGAAGAGAAGACTAGTAGTAGTATGAACATGTGCTTGAAAACGACCTAAGTGAAAGATTAAGGAAAGGCATGAAAGAGAGAAATGAAAGAATGAGATTGAGGTGGCAATAATGCAAGGAAAAACTCTCAAAACAGAGAAGTAATATATTGAAAATATAAAGTTCAAATATTCTAAAATAAAGGAAGAGACTATTTTCAGCAAACATGCTAAAAATGAATATAGGGGCTAGAGATATGGCTTAGCGGTTAAGGTGTTTGCCTGCTAAGCAGTAGGACCTGAGTTCAATTCCCCAGTACCCATGTAAAGCCAGATGCACAAGGTGGTGCATGTGTCTGGAATTCGTTTGCAGTGGCTGGAGGCTCTGGTCACCCATTCTCTCTCTGTCTGCCTCTTTCTCAAATGAATAATAAAATATTATTAAAAAATTAAAATAAGTTACAAGATGAAGAGGTGGATTGATGGTTAAAGGTTCTTGCTTCTATACTTTGCCAGCCCCATTTGAATTTCCCAGTACCCACATAAAGCCAGACATATAAAATGGTACATGCATCTGAAGTTTGTTTGCAGTGGCAAGAGGTCCTGATATGCCCATTCATTCCTCCTCTCTCTCTCTCTCTCTCTCTCTCTCTCTCTCTCTCTCAGAAGTAAATAAAAAGAAAAAGAAAATAAATATAAGGGCTGAGATGATGGATCAGCAGTTATAGACACTTGTTTGCAAAGAAACTACCTTGAAAAAATAAAAATAAATAAATGAATAAAATAAAATTAGCCAGAGCTGGGCATGATGGCTCACACCTGTAATCTCAACACTCAGGAGGCTGGAGCAGAAGGACTATCATGAGTTCAAGGCCAACTTGGGCTAACAATGGGCTTCTAGACCAGCCTGGGCTACACACTGAGCCTGTTTCCATACCCACTTTGACAGCTGTGGTAGCACATGCCTTTAATCCCAGCACTTGAGAGGTAGAGGTAGGGAGATCATGCCAGGCTAAATATATAATTTGTAAAAGTTAAATATATGAATAAAAAGAAATATAAATCACCATAAGTCTTAAAGGATTTATTTATTTTTTTGTTTTGTTTTTTGTTTTTTGAGGTAGGGTCTCGCTCTAGCCCAGGCTGACCTGGAATTCACTATGTAGTCTCAGGGTGGCCTTGAACTCATGGTGATACTCCTACCTCTGCCTCTGAGTGCTGGGATTAAAGGCGTGCGCCACCACACCCGGCCAGTTTTAAAGGATTTAATATGACTTTAGTTTATTTGAAACAAATTGAGAAAAGTTCTTAACTCTTCTCATTAGCCTGCTCCCATTCTTTTCCTTTAGTGTACTTATACACTTTTATGCTTGTTATAATTTAAATTTTTTTTTTTTTTTTTTTTTGGTTTTTCAAGGTAGGGTCTCACTCTATTCCAGGCTGACCTGGAATTCACTATGTAGTCTCAGGGTGGCCTTGAATTCATGGCGATCCTCCTACCGCTGCCTCCCAAGTACTGGGATTAAAGGTGTGCGCCACCACGCCCGGCTTAAAAAAATTTTTTTAATACTTATTTAAAATGAGAGAGAGGAAGAGAGGCACAGAGAATGGGCACTCCAGGGCCTCCAGCCTCTGTGAGCACTTGTCTTTAAGTGGGTATTGGGGCCTTAACAGCTGGGCCATCTCTCCAGCCCCTAATTTTGTTTTTATTTGCAAGCAGAGAGATAAAGAGAGAGAGAGAGAGAGAGACAGACAGAGAGAGAAAATATGGGCACACCAGGGCCTCTAGCCACTATAAATGAACTCCAGATGCATGCACCACTCTGTGCATCTGGCTTACATGGGTACTGGGGAATTGAACCTGGGTCCTTAGGCACTGGTGTCAAGTGCCTTAACCACTGAACCATCTCACTAGCACAGCCCCTAATGTTTTACAATATTTTTATTTGCACAGAGAGAGAGAGAGAGAGAGAGAGAGAGAGAGGGAGAGAGGGAGGGAGGGAGAGAGAGAGAGAGAGAGAGAGAGAGAGAGAGAGAGAGAGAGAGAGAGAGAATGGAATGCCTCGGCCACTGCAAATGAACTGCAGATGTATATGCCACTTTGTACATCTGGCTTTACATGAGTACTGGGGTTCAAACCCAGGTCGTTAAGCTTTGCAGACAAGCACCTTAACTGCTGAGCCATATCTCTAGCCCTGTTTTATTTTTATTTATTTGCTTGTGTATGTGTATTCCAGGGCCTCTTGCCATTGCAGTTTGAATGCTTGTCTGGATTTATGTGGGTGCCTGGAGAATTGGGGCTGGCAGGCTTTGCAAGCAAGTTCCTTTAACCACTGAGCCATCTCCCAAGGCCTGAACTTCTGGGGTTTTTTGAGGCAGGGTCTCATGTAGTTCATGTTGTCCTCAAAAGCACTCTGTAGCCAAGGCTGGCCTTGAACTCCTAATCCTCCTGTCTCACCATGCTGGGCTCCTTTCTTTTTTATTTTTTGTCCCTAAAGAAAACATGCAAAGTTGCTCAACACATCCTCTTTTTTTTTTTGGTTTTTCGAGGTAGGGTCTCACTCTAGTCCAGGAATTCACTCTGTAGTCTCAGGGTGGCCTTGAACTCATGGTAATCCTCCTACCTCTGCCTCCTGCTGGGAAAGGCATGTGCCACCACGCCCGGCTAACACATCCTCTTATAAGTTTTAGTAGCATGTACATGTTAAAAAAAAAAGTGAACTAGGCTGATAATGACTGAGACCTAACAAGAACTAATAAAAACAAAACCTTACAGCTTATTTTTAAAAGTAAGTTCTTTTCCCTTCCAACTATTTTTTTTTTTTTTTTTTGAGCTTTGGATCCTCAATTTTCAGTCTACTTAAATGATACAAGAATTTGACATTGTCAACAATTCTATAATTTTCCTGTAGGCTCTGATCATGATCATTAACACTAGTTATGATGACTTAAGCCTGTATCTTTCAGAAAGAGTCACTATGACAAAATGGTTAAAAGAATGGTGTATTAGAGAACATAAAAAGGCATTAAAACAAGCACAATTAACAAAAGCCACAACAAAACCCATCACATACGCTTCCAGTTCCTGCTTCATCTTTGTGAATTCCTCCTTTGTCATTGACCCTTCTCCTTCTCCAAGCTTCTGTAGTTTTTCCCGTGAAGCATCAAAATCAGGTCTTGGTGGTGCTGGAGGAATCTGTAAGAAAACTAAGTCATTAGTTTTAGGACTAATTCATTTTTTTTTAATATTTTATTTATTCATTTTCAATCAGAGAGTGAGAGAGAGAGAGAGAGAGAGACACACACACCAGGGCCACCACCTTGTGGGTCTGGCTATGTGGGTCCTGGGGAATTGAACCCAGGGCCTTAGGCACTGGAGGCAAGTGCCTTAACCGCTGAGCCATCTCTCCAGCCCCCTACTTCATTTTTTTAAAAATATTTTTATTTATTTTAGAGAGAGAGAGAAAGAGAGAGAGGCAGACAGAGAGAGACAGAATACATTGCTGCAAATGAATTCCAGACACATGCGCCCTCTTGTGCATCTGGGTTTACATGGGCACTTGGGAATCGAACTCAGGTCCTTCTGCATTGCAGGCAAACACCTTAACCGCTAAGCCATCTCTTCAGCCCCCTACTTCATTTTTTAAAGAGTTTTTTTTTTCAAGGTAGAGTCTCACTCTAGCCCAGGCTGAACTGGAATTTACTCTATAGTCTCAGGGTGGCCTTGAACTCATGGCGATCCTCTTACCTCTGCCTCCCAAGTGCTAGGATTAAAGGCGTGTGCCACCACGCCCGGCTGAGTTTTTTTTTTAATATTAATTAGCTATTTATTTGAGAAAGAGAGAGAGAGAGAGAGAGAGAGAGTGTGAGTGAGTGTATGGGCAAATCAAGGCCTCCTGCCACTGCAAATGAACTCCAGTTGCAGGTACCACTTTGAATGTCTGGGTAATGGGGAATTAAACCCAGCTGGCAGGTTTTGCAGGCAAGCACCTTTAACCACTGAGCAATCTCTCTAGTCCTTTTTCAGTAATTTAAAAAATATTTTTTTTAAATATTTGTTTCTTAATGAGGCCAGGCATGGTAGTACACTCCTTTAATCCCAGCACTCAGGAAGCAGAGGTAGGAGGATCGCCATGAGTTCAAGGCCAGCCTGAGACTACTTAGTGAATTACAGGTCAGCCTGGGCTAGAGACAGCCCCTACCTCGAAAAACTAAAAATAAATAAATAAATAAATATTTGTTTATTTTAGAGTGGGAGAGTATGGTTCACCCCAGGGCCTCCTGCTGTTGCAAACAAACTCCAGATGCATGCACTATTTTACGTGGGTACTGGGGAATGGAACCTAGGCCATCAGGCTTTGCAAGCAAGAGTCTAATTGTTGAGCAATCTTCCCAGCCCCAACTATTTATTTCTCTTAATGTTTGTAACACAGTAACCATAAAAGACTATATGAGCTGGGTATGGTGACACATTCCTTAAATCCCAGCACTCAGGAAGCTGAGGATCGCTGGGTTTTGGGGGTCAGCCTAGGCTACAGAGTGAGTTCCACATTAGTATGTGCTAAAGTGAGACCTGCCACAAAAACAAAACAAAACTGAGAAGCCGGGCGTGGTGGCGCACGCCTTTAATCCCAGCACTTGGGAGGCAGAGGAGGTAAGAGGATTGCCGTGAGTTCGAGGCCACCCTGAGACTACAGAGTGAATTCCAGGTCAGCCTGGGCTAGAGCGAGACCCTACCTCGAAAAGCCAAAAAAAAAAAAAAAAACCAAAACTGAGAAAGCTAAATGAATGAGCTGAATATCAAAAAAACTCTCAATTTCAGATAGCAAACTGCATTAGTCCTTTGTACCAAGGAAGAAACACAGCATAGGACATTTGTTTTTTGGTACAGGTTTTTGCTGGTCCAGACTGGTCTAAAACTTGAAACAATCCTCCTGCCTTGGCCTACAGAGTACCCACAACAGTTTTAAGGGGCACTAAGATAGTTCTTAAGGGTATGAAAGATAGCTCAATTGATAAAGTGCTTGTTTTACAAGAATAATGAGATGATTTGATCTCTAATTTCTACCTCAATGCCAAGTGTAGTGTGTATGCACCTGAATCCCAGTACTGTGGGAGGTGGAGAAAGGCAGACCCCTGGTGCTCAATGACCAGTCCAGCTTAATGAATGAGCACCAGACCATTGAGAAAGCTTTTCTCAAAGAATGGTAGATGGCATACCTGATGATACCAGAGGTTGCCCTATGACCTCCACCTATACATGTGTTCTCTCTCTCTCTCCTCTCTCCCTCCTCTCTCCCCCCCCCTCTCACACACTCACACACTCACACACTCACACACACACACACACACACACACACTTACTTATGTCAGGGGCGAAAGCCTTTGGGGCCTTTGGAGGCACACCCTGGCTTAGTCTTGGAAGGCACCTGACAGCCTGCCAAGAGGGGCTTGGCTTAAGGAGTTTCAGGAGGTGATCTCGATTGGCTATTAGGCAGAGGTGCTTTTCATAGACTAGCCAATAGCTCCCTGATTGGCCAGGAAGCTC
>PVHP010019666.1:0-31585 GCA_004024765.1 Zapus hudsonius
TCTCTCTCTCTCTCTCTCTCTCTCTCTCTCTCTCTCTCTCTCTCTCTCTCTCTCTCCCTCCCTCCCTCCCTCCCTCCCTCCCTCCCTCCCTCCACATGCACCAGTCTCATGTAGCCCAGGCTGGCCTTGAACTCCTGATCCTCCTGTCCCTACCTCCCCATGCTGGGATTACAGATTTATTCCACTCTGCTGCAAGGTTGAACATGGTCTGAATGCGGCCATGCTCCTGGCTTCTGAAGATATACCGGGTCAAAAGGGAAGGGGAGGCAGGGGGTCTGCCCAGCCAGAACCCCCAGGCACATGCCAGAGATGCCATTCCCAAGCCATGGAGCTTTCAGTGAGCAGCCCCAGCTTCAGGGTCCCCTCACTCCGAGAGGGCACCCCTGCCTTTCCAGGCCCCTCTTACAGCCAAGTTCAGCCAAAAGTGGGGGTGGGGAAGATCCAAGCAGGCCGCAAAGCTGATGAGTAAGCTAGGAGAAAGGTCCCTGCTCAGCCACCCACTGGGGGTCAGGCTACAAGCACCCTGGGGATCCCTTCCTCCTGCTGCCATTCCATGTCCGCTTCCTGTTTTCTCTAGGCTGCCATATCTCTCCTTGGCCGCCTGCCTCCCCAGGTTCACTCAAGGAAACCTCCTAGCCATTCTAAGGTGATCTACAGAAATGACAGCAGTCCTGCCAAGCCCTTGCAAGGATCCCTTACTGCTTCAACTCCTTTAATCGTCCCAGCAGGGTGGCTGTTGGTACCCCATCTCCCAGATGAGAAGACAAAGTGCACAGAGGTACATTCATCTCCCAGGGCTGCTGTCCTGGAGAGGCCCACTGGGTGGCTTCAAACAGACACTGAGACAGTTCTGGGACCCAGAAGCCTGGGACCACCAGGGGCCCTACTCTGTCCAAGGCTTCCTGGGACAATGGTTCCCTGCTCTCCTACCCTAGTGCATTGCAGGCAGCCTCTGTCCTTTGGCTTGCAGACCCCTAACTCCAATGTCCGCCTCCATTGTCACATGGCCTGTGGACTCTTACGTCTCTTCTTGTAAGGGTATTTGGCACATCGGACTTCAGTATGGCCTCATTTAAACTGGTTACCTGCCTGGAAAACCTATTTCCACATAAGGTTTTGGGGGGTCACCACTTCAGTGGATCCTTTTGGGGGGATTCGGCCTATGCAGGAAATGACTCATTTATGTTCATGCAGAGCTCTGAGTCACAGCCATGTGGCCTCTCATCCGACGAAGGCCTGATGTCAGCTTCCTCTCTGAATGCTGGCTCATGGCTACTGCTGTGCCCAGCAGAGCTGGAGTAGCTGCAGGTGCCACTGTGCTGAGTAGGGACACTGCCCCCAAAGGCAGCATCGTTTCTCGGGTGAGTCCCACTCCTGCTCCCCATTTGACTACTCCCAGGCCCGGTGACTTTGGGATGTGGGGACGAGCACCTCCATGACGAGTAGGGGAGGAAGGAGAATGCCCTTCCCCATAATGCACCTGTAAATGTCACTGACTTCTACCATCTCCTCATTCCTTCTACCTGTAAATGCCCAGGCCTCCCATATCCTCATTCCTTGTCCCCTCTACCTTGTCCCTTTCTCTCCTGTACCAGGGGCTAACTCACCCGAGCCCACAGATGCCTCCCTACTACTGTCCATTGGGACATTCCAGAGATCCTGGCAGAAGGCATCCTTCTTGGAATGGGAGCCCCATGGCCAAGGCCTTGACTCTGCCTTTGGGAGGAACAAGTAGAGCAGTTGTGGCCTCAGAGGATATCCAGGACCTCTGTCCCCTCTCCCTCTGCCTTCCTCCTTCTCCTCTCTGCCCATGGCCACCTCTAAGCTCTTACCTTCTCTGGGAAGAACCTGGGGGATGTAGAAAGGTCATCTGCACACCAGGAAAGGAGATGAGGGACCCAGCAGGGAGATTGACAGGCACAGAGAGGGGAAATCAGGGGAAACAAATGTCGCTAAAGGTCTTTTTGGGTCCCACCCCCTCGGCACCCTGGATAGCCACCACCACCATGTCCCTCCCCTCCTGCCAATGAAACAAGGAGGGACAGAACAGCAGGAGATGGGCACCCCACTATGTACCTGTGTGTTGTATTCATGTATCAGTAATCATACGAAGTACTGGTGACCACTACCCACGGACACCTCAAAAATGCTTCTTAGGACTAGAGAAATAGCTCAGAGTTAAGGTACTTGTCTGCAAAGCCTGATGACTTGCGTTCGATTTCCCAGTACTCACTTAAAGCCAGATGCACAAAGTGGGACATGCATCTGGAGGCCCTGGCATGCCCATTCTCTCTCTGTCTCTCTCATCTCTGGCCCTCTCTCTGCTTGAAAATTAATAAATAAAATAATTTTAAATGCTTCTTAGAAGCTGAGTGTGGTGGTGTGTGCCTTTAATCCAAGCACTCAGGAGGCAAAGGTACTCGAAGCCAGCCTGGGACTACAGATTCAGTTCTAGGTCAGCCTGGGCTACAGTGAGATCCTAAAAAGTTTCTTTGGCCAGATATAGTAGTGCACACCTGTAGTTCCAGAAGGCTTAGGCAAGAGGATCTTGCGGACCCAGGAGTTACTGGAGTTGCAGGATAAAAGTCTGGGCTCTTGCAGCCCAACAAGCTAGGCTTGGACACATGTCCCCAGCATGAAAGCCAATGAGAGACAAGTCCATCTTCTGGGATCCGTACATGAAGTTTGGGGATTTTTGTTTTGTGATTGTTTGCTTTTCCTTGCTTTTGACACAAGATCACATGAATCCCAAGGCTATCCCTAGACTTGCTATGCAGCCTTGAGCTGTGGGGCCTCCTGTCTTGACCTGAAGCACTCTGATTACAGGCAGGTGTGCCATCATGCCCTATTTATGCAGTGCCTGGAATCGAACCCAGGGCTCCGTGCGTGCTCAGAAAGCACTGGGAACAGCCCCCCTCCCACTGTCAGTCATGTCTTCTTTTAAATAAAGGGCAAGAGGTGTGAGAGATCAAGCAGCCTAGGTCAAGATGTGTTGCTGCTCAAAGGGAGGAGGGACACAGTATCTCTAGAATCTCTCCTCCCATGCAAGGGCCTGTGGAGGAGGGCAGCCCCAGACCTGGGCATGGGAGAGAGAGCACCTTAAGGGGGGCTTCAAGCCTCACCCACGTGTGGAAAGGGAGGGGAAGTCCTTAGGGCTGCTTTGGAGGGATTGAGGCTGGTGCTCTGGGAGGCAGAAAACAGCCCTGAAGCAGGAAGAGACCAGTCAGCACTGCTCATCTTGTGAGTCAGGCTCAGTTCTGGGTGAAGCAGATACACCCTGTTCCCTATGACAGGCAGGTACCCACACTCACAAATGCAGGTGACCAACTTATGGGGCATCACAGATCAGCAGGAGAAAGATTTGAAATGACTTACTTTTTTTTTCAGGCCCTGCCCTGTGCTGTCAGGTGAGGAACCGTTTCTCAGTGGCAAGGTTTGCTACCCACTTCCCACCATCAGGACAGAGTCAAAGCATTCTCCACGTCAGGAAGACAAGGAGAAGTGAGGGAAGATGGCTCTCTGCCACCTGCTCACTGTGGGACAGCCGAGGGACTCCAGAGCTGCAGGCTGTGTTGAGCTCACCCTTCTCTGCCAAGAATTTGGAGATGACATAAAATTTACCCTGTGAGACTCATAGATGGATAACTCTAGTGAACAGGTAATTTTTAGGGTCATAAAACTCACACCCTTAGCAATCCTGCCTAGTATCTCCTCAACATTCCTGGACCAATCAAAGGTATTCTATTGATAGTGGTGATAACTGAGGAGGGGGAGAAGGGATAAATACAACGATCCATTACCCTTGATGCAAACCGAGCCAGTCCTGGTATGGCCCAATTCTGTGCTCCTACCATAGTGGCCCTGGGTCATCAGCATGAATTGATTGCCAGTTTTATTGTTGTTGTTTTGTTTGGGTGTTTTCAACGTTAGGTCTCGCTCTAGCCCAGGCTGGCCTTGAACTCATGACAGTTGGCCTACCACTACCTCATGAGTGCTGGGATTAAAAGTGTGCACAGGTTGTCTTTTTGACCCAAGGGCCCACCTTGTCTCAGGTGGTGACCCAATCCCAGAACAGCTGCCCATTTAAGGCCCTTCCCTCAAGACTCCCTCTTGCCAGATAAGGGTCACAGCAACTGCAAACAATGATAGGCAGGCTGAGTGGGCAGGACTGGGGTCTGGGAGAGCTTCACAAACTTCTGGAGCCTGTGTGCCCAAACTGGGCCACTGTGAGGCCTTTCATCTCCCGCCTTTGCCTCTTCCCACCCCACACCCCTAGTGCGGCAATTACGGCGCTAATTAGGAAACTTTGATCATCTTTAGAAATGGCCACACAGAGAAGGGACACTGCCAAGCAATTAGGGGCAGAGGGGCTGGGAGCCCAGTGGCTTCCTCAGGGAGTGGGACTGCTGAGGACCCCCCTACACACACCCTCTGCCCTCCTCCCTCCAAGAGTGTCTGCCCCCAACCCAGAAGCGAACTCCCTAGGGGGCAGAGGCAGATGGGATCCCCCCCCCCAGTCCCTGCCCACCAGCTACTCTCTGCCTGGCCCCCAGCCCAACCGTCAGCTCTTCTTCTACATCTTAGCCCCTTTGAAGCAGCCGCAGAAACAAGGGCTGCTTTGACACAAGGGGGGCTCAGAGCTGGGATGATGAGACTTCAAAGGTGAGGGTCGAGCCCACTACCTCATTCTCTCCCCCAGTACTGGCCGCCCTCCCATGCACCCCCACCCACTGTCCTCTATATAGCCCCTGAGCTCTGTTCCCCAGAAGAGCTCTCAGGAGGTGAGAACCAGGTGAGGCACAGGCCATGAAAAGTGATTTTAGTATAAGACAACAGGGTCAGATAGTTTTAAAAAGGACACAAATATTGTGCCCAGACACAGAAGGAAGTGTGGGGAGGCCCCAGGAGGAAAGAGGCCCTGGTCTCCTGCTCCAGCTCTGAGTCACCATGCTGCTGGCTGTGTTACTGCTGCTGCTGCTACTGCCCCTCCCAGACCTCTGGACTGCCCATGGGCACCCACTGTACATGCGCCTGTCCCCCAGCACCCTGCAAGGTGAGCCGGGCTGGTCTGAAGGAGCCATTAAGATGGGAGGGGCACAGAGGAAGTGGGGTCCTGGGCAAGAAAATAAACTTATCACCCCCACTTATGAGGACCTGTGGCTCTTCTGTCCACCTGTTGGGGAGAGGGGTGAGAACTGGGGTACAGGAAGCTGATGAGGACCAGATAGGATACCTGGGAAGGAGAGCCAGCAAGCACTGCCAAAGAGCACTTAGGGAAGGTTCCAGATTTAGCAGAGAGGAGAGTGCCCAGAACAGTACCCTGGTGATCTGGGCCCAAAGATGGAGATGTTGACTATGGTCACTCTGTGCCAACAGGCCTGAGTTCTGGGATGTCTTCATCTGGGACAGTGCTTTTCCCTTGAATTCTTCCCACCCCTACCCCCACCCCAGGAAGGGTCTCTCTCTAGCCCAGGCTGACCTGGAATTCACTATTTAATCTCAGGGTGGCCTCAAACTCACAGTGATCCCCCTACCTCTGCCTCCAGAGTGCTGGGATTAAAGGTGTTGCCACTATGCCTGGCCTCCCTTAAATTCTTTAAGGAAACTGCTTTGTATGATTCCAGCCCAGTTCAGTTGAAGGAGGGAGATATCTGGGCCTGAGAATTGGGGACCATCTGCCCTTCTCTCCAATACTGCCCCTCCCTGGTGCTCCAGGAGCCCAGGCTATTTCCCCATACTCTCCCCAGGCAGGGCTTAGGAGAACTAGACTGAGGCCCTCTCCCAAACAGACATGACATGATTTTGTATCCCATGTCCCAACAGTTCTGTCCACGCAGGGGACCCAGGCATTGCAGGCTGCCCAGAGGAGTGCCCAATGGGCAGTAAATCGTGTGGTGATGGAGATCAAACACAGACAGCAAGCGTGCCCAGGTTGTGCCCAGTGTTACCCCACCTATACCCTGGTGACCTGTACTCTTACAGGGAACAGAGACTGCTCCCCCCACCCCCCTGTGGAAAGGGCATGACAGGCTTGGGTCACAGCATGTTCAAAGGCAGGGATGTGGGGACAGTACATGTTCTCACGTGAATGATAAAAACCTGTGTGCCCAGAGGTCTGGTAGGAGGGTAGTGGTTGGGGAGAGAGGGCGCTGGGCCCTGCAAAAGGGTAGCAGTGGTGTACAAAGAGGTGTTTCTCAACAGGATCTGGACTCCCCAAGCCAGAAGCCCCTCTTCTCCAAGACCCACCTGAGCCAGGTGAGGCTCAAAAAGTTGCAGGGCTGAGAGTCAGGTGGGCCTGGATGTGAAAACAGCTAAAACTTGTCTCCTGCTGTCTCTCGGTTCTGCCATTCTAGGACCTTGTGGCGAGAGGCGCCCTGCTGTCGTGAATGTGACCCGGGCCCACGGCCGCATAGTCGGGGGCAGCGTGGCTCCCCCCGGGGCCTGGCCCTGGCTAGTGAGGCTGCAACTTGGTGGGCAGCCCCTATGTGGGGGCGTGCTTGTGGCAGCGTCCTGGGTGCTCACCGCTGCACACTGTTTCGTGGGGTACGTGGAGCTCCCAGGCACCCAGCTTAGCCAGCATCCACTGGGCATGCAAGGGACAGCGGGTCTCTGCTGCCCCCTGCGGGAAGCGGGCTCCAGACCCTGGGACTGCCCGAGGACCACAGAGCCCACCCTGGCATGCTGTCTTCCCCGACCTCCCTTCCTGCCCACCAGCACCGAACCACCCCGCTAAGGGTTTGTTGGGTGGCACAGGTGTGCAGAGGGGCATGACTTCCTGGGGGTCCCCATCGCCCCACTGTCCTCCCTCTCCAGTGCCTCGAATGAGCTGCTGTGGACTGTGGTGCTAGCCGAAGGGTCCCAGGGGGAGCAAGCAGAGGAGGTGTGGGTGAACCGCATCTTGCCCCACCCCAAGGTGAGAGGGTAGATTTCAGCTCCTCGGGGCTGGGGACAGCACCCCAACCCCTCCTTGACCTTGCACCGCCACCCACTCCCCAGTTTGACCCGCAGACCTTCCATAATGACCTGGCTCTGGTACAGCTGTGGACGCCAGTGAACCCTACAGGGCCAGCGAGACCCGTGTGTCTACCCCAAGGGTTCCTGGAGCCCCCCGCTGGCACCCCGTGTTCCATTGCAGGCTGGGGAGCTCTCTTCGAAGGTATTGTCAGCCAGGGCCTGAGAATCTCACAGGGGTGTAGGGGAGGATGGGAGTGGGGTGAGTGTGGGGCTGTGGAGTTTGGAGAGGCCAGAGTTTAAGGAACACTGCAAAGCACTGCCCAGCTCACCCGTGGTGCGGAGCTCAGGAGGGCAAGAGGGAGAGGACCTCGAGACTCTGCCCTCCAAAGCTGAGTCTCTTCCACTCTTCTATAGATGGGCCCGAGTCTGAGGTGGTGAGGGAGGCCCGCGTTCCCTTGCTCAGCGCCCACACCTGCCAAAGGTCCCTGGGGCCTGGGCTGCGCCCCAGCACCATGCTCTGCGCCGGTTACCTGGCGGGGGGCATCGACTCCTGCCAGGTATGAGCTCCAACTGATGGAGGGTACTGGGTGGGCTGCTTCCCTCCGCAGGACAGCCCCCTTTGGCTCTTTTGGGTTAGGCTGCCACTTTCTTTGGGTCACTAAGCGCTCCTTGCTAAGAGAAGAGCAAGCGGTAACCCCAAAAGCGCTCAGAGCCCTATCCCCCAACAGGCAGGTTTGAGGCAGGTGTCGTAGAGGCGTGGGTGACTGGGGTTCTTTCCTGGCTCTGGTTCCGCAGGGAGATTCTGGAGGCCCTCTAACCTGTTCTGAGCCCGGCCCGCGCCCCAGAGAGGTCCTCTTCGGTGTCACTTCTTGGGGAGATGGTTGCGGGGAGCCGGGGAAGCCCGGGGTCTACACCCGCGTGGCCGTGTTCCAAGACTGGCTGCAGGAGCAGATGAGCGGTGAGACGTCCACCTCGCTCCGCGGGTCCCCAGCTCCCCTCGACGCTGGGAAAGGCTGGGGGGCCCCAACAAGAGGTCAGCTGGCTTCTGCCTCACCTGCAGCAGCCCGGTCCACTCGCGAGCCCAGCTGCCGAGAACTCCTAAGCTGGGACCCGTCGGAGGAGCCGTCGGGGGAGGCTGCGGGGCTCTGCGCCTTCTACGCGCGCCCGTGCCCGGGGTCCGAGCGAGCCTGCGCGCACCTGGCACTCCAGCAGTGCCTGCAGCGCCGGCGGCGGTGCGGTCAGTCCCGGTCCGCGCGACGGGTCGGGGGCGCCTGGCCCACCCGGGGGTGGCCCCCACCCACGCTCAGACCCTGGTCTCCCCGCAGAACTCAGGTCCCTGGCCCACACGCTGTTGGACCTGCTGCGGGGCGCCCAGGAGCTGCTCGGCCCTCGCCCCGGGCTGCGGAGCCGAGCCCCCTCCCAGGCTCGCCCCGCGCGGTCCCTTCGGGAGCCCCGCGAGCAGCGGCTACACTCAGGTATCCCGCGCTTGGCCCCGACCCCGACCCCACTCCTGCTCCGAGCACCGCGTCGCCCCCTAACCCTGAATCTCCGCAGGATCGTGGGCTGCGGGCGTGCGGTTTCTGAAGCCCAGGCCAGAGCCCCGTGCGGAGACGAAAGGTATTGGTGCCACCTGCCGGCCTTTTTGAAGTACAGTAGCGGAGGGATTGGCTGGCTGTGGCCCTGAGAAACTTCTGGAAGGGGATTTGGGATCGTGTACTAGGGAAGCAGGGCAGACCCATCGTCCCCCTGCTCCCGAGAGAACAGAGGACTTTGTTGGGGATTTATGGCTTGGAGCCCTAGTGGATGTCAAGCCGGCACTGGGCCTTGTGTGAGCCACCTAACTTCTGCGAGCCTAAACTTCCCGGTGGGCAGCTTACAAAGGAGGTCTTTTCCCAGCTCGCATTGCTCTCAATGCTATTAGCCTGAGCCTCTCCCCTTCCTGAAGGCTGCCCTGGGCTGGAGACTCTGCAACAGAAGTTAGCCGCCCTTCAGGGAGCCCATGCCTGGATCCTGCAGGTCCCTGCAGAGCACCTGGTCATGGACTTCCAGGAGGTAGGTCCCCAGGATGCCCAGATGCATCGTGGCCTGGGTCCAGTGCTCAGAAGGGGCAAGGGCACAGCTTTGATGGGTAGGAGAGATCTAAGGGAAGTAAGCTGGGGCGCTGGGTGTGTGTGCAGAGGGGAAGTGGGGGTGTCTGAATGAGGAGATTAGCAGGATTGAGAGAGCAAAGGGAGGGGCAAGGATCTAAGTGAGTTCCTGGGGGAGGATGTGACCGCAAGGAGTCCCACTCTGGAGTGGGCTTTGAGTCTCTCTCTCTCTCCCTCTGCAGGTGCTGGCAGATCTAGGCTCCAAGACACTGACGGGTCTCTTCCGAGCTTGGGTGAGGGCAGGCTTTGGAGGCCGCAGTGTGGTCTTTAGTGGCCTCGTGGGCCTGGAACCTTCAACGATGGCTCACAGCCTCCCAAGACTGCTGGTGCAGGCTCTACAGGCCTTCCGCTTGGCTGTCCAGACAGAAGGAGCTTGAGGGACCCTGGATGGGTGTGGGATAGGTCCCAGGGCTGGGGAGGAAGGAACACCACCCACTCAATCCTCAGGTCCACCCAGCAGGGCAGACATGGGGAGGTCCCATGGAGCTAAGGGAGTTCCCAGGGACTCTGACAAACCATCTCTGCTCCAGTTAGTGTGAATGGAGCAGTTCCTAGGCCTCCCGTGTCTTTCCAATTAAATCACATCCGCTTTAATAAATGTTATTTATAACCCATGGAACCATCTGGTGCTTTCTTGGAATGGGACTGGATGGACATTAGATGGGACAGGGCTCATCATCCAGAAGCAGTTAGCAGAGGTCACAAAGAAACTGGAGGGGGTCAGGTATGGTGGCTTGTGTCTGATATCCCAGCACTCTAAAGACTGCGGCAGGAGTATTGCCCTGAGTTTGAGGCCAACCTGGTTATATAGTGAGTTCCAGGCAAACCCAGACTACAGATTGAGACATGTCTCTACAAACCAGAGCACTTGCATGAGAACCTGAGTTCAATCCCCAGCACCCATACAATAAAGCGGGGTGTGGCTACACAGGCCTGTAACCCCAGTGCTGGGGGGGGGGGGAGAGACAGGAGTGTCACTGGTCATTCATAGTTAACTGAAAAACAGTGTGTGCTCCAGACTGGTGAGAGACTCTGTCACAGGAAATAAGGCAGAACAGCGTCTGTATATGCACACTGGGCATGTGACACACACACATACACGCACATGCACACATGCACGGACGTAAATAAGCTTAAAAGATTTTTAGAGGCGCCATGGTGGCTAAGCCCCCATCTAAACAGTCTTTGCCTCCCAAGTGGTAGCAGCTGGCCTCCTTGTCACCACCTTTCTCCATGACTACCAGTGCTGTCCCCTCCCCGTGGTGCCACCAGCCCCCTACCCTCCCCAATAGCTGTCTGGGATCTCTGCCTCCTGTCCTTGGGCTCCTGCCCTAGCTGGCATTCCCCACCCCCTCATCACCTGCCTTGAAGTGTCAGATTGCGTTTCCGGCTGTGACTGCGTCTTCCCCTTGCCACCCCCATCCTGCACCTGTCCTCTCTCTCCTGTCCACCCTCATTCCACCACCGGCAGACCAGAGGGGCAGAAGCAGGCCACCAGTCAGAGGTGTAGGATGGAAGGGCCCATGCTCACACTGGGGCTGCTGGCTGCCCTGGTTGTGTGTGGTAAGGGTGGACATGATGCCCCTCCTGTAGGTCCTTGTGTGCCTACCTGGCTCCATACTCCATGGCCCCCTTCCTGAGATTAAACCCAGTTCCCATTACCAACCTGCCCTTCCTGACCTCCAGGGTGCCCGCTCCTAAGGAGTGTTGCGCCCCCTGCTCAGCCCAACAGGGTTCTGGCCCAGTAGGACCTCAGTGCAGCTTTCTTCTTGGGTCCAATGTCTGGTGTCTGTTCCCACCCTGACCTTCCCAGGCAGCTGGGCCCTGAATGAGGAGGAGCGGCTGATCAGGTACCTGTTCGAGGAGAAGGGTTACAACAAGGAGCTCCGACCGGTGGCCCGCAAGGAGGACAGTGTGGACATCTCGCTGGCCCTCACCCTCTCCAACCTCATCTCCCTGGTGAGAGGCTGGGCTGGACTGGGGAGGGAGGAGGGAGGGCTGACAGCTGCTCATGGCCTCAGCCTGACCCATGAGAGCTCCCCTTTCCTGAGACGTGCTCAGCCGCTCTCTATGGCCAGTGGTGTAGCCTTCCAAGGCCACTGCCCCTTCCCTCTCTCGGGAGTCTAACCCTAACCCTGACTCACCTCAGTGGCCATCTTCTTGCTGTTCTGTGAGATGCCCCCTCACCCTGACTGTTTGGGCAAGTGCTGGTCTGGCCAGCCACCTTGGTTCCCGGGCCTGCCGGATTAGGTGTGTGGTGACAGCCCTTCTCTCTGATCGCAGAAAGAAGTAGAGGAGACCCTCACCACTAACGTGTGGATAGAGCACGTAAGAACCCCCCACTCAGGACCTTGGTCACCTGTGCTGACTTCCACTAGGGTTCCCAGTCTGTCTTGCACACTGGCTTGGCTCCTAACTACAGAAAAGCCCCCAAGTGCCCTTCTCCCCACACCATGCCCTGTTAGCTCTGAGGGTACCTAGAGGACTGGGGTTCATTTGTGGAGAAAATTGTCCCTCGTAGTGTCCTGGCTTCTGTGACTCTTCTAAGCAAAGTGTCCCAATGGCAGAAGTTCCCAATACAGAAACAGAACCCAACTCTTAGTGGTGCAATGCACATCCTACACAGCTGTCCAGGACAGACCCAAGTCCTCACTCTTTACCTGTCTCCCCAGAACTTCTGTCTCAGTTCCCAGGAGCTTGTCAGTCTTCCCTAGGGAGTGGAGGCCATGGAGAAGGGTGCACAGTGATAGAGCCTCCTGCTGACATGCCTTTTGGGCTTCCAGGGCTGGACAGACAGCCGCCTCCAGTGGGATGCCAACGACTTTGGGAACATCACTGTCCTGCGCCTGCCCCCCGACATGGTGTGGCTCCCGGAGATTGTACTGGAGAACAAGTTGAGCGGAGCCCTCCCAAGCCTGCCTGCCTTCCTTATGTTCCCAGCCTCCAGCTCCAAGCCCCTGCCTGCCCGTCCTCCTCTGCCCCTTCCAGTTCTTGCTGGCCAGGGCACACGTTGACCTTTGTCTCCATCCCTTCAGCAATGATGGCTCCTTCCAGATCTCCTATTCGTGCAATGTGCTCATCTATGACTCCGGCTATGTGTACTGGCTGCCGCCTGCCATTTTCCGCTCCTCCTGCCCCATCTCTGTCACCTACTTCCCCTTCGACTGGCAGAACTGCTCCCTCAAGTTCAGGTGTGCCCACTTCTCCAGGTCCTCATCCCAGGGCACCCTGCTAGGGGAAGGAGGAGGTGAATGACGCCCTCACAGGCAGAGGTGCTGCCCTGGTCTGATAGAGGCCCTTCTCTCCATGGCTCTCTTAACTGCCCACTCTTGGTGGCTGACAGTAACCCTCTGCCCTCTGCAGTTCACTGAAGTACACAGCCAAAGAGATCACCCTGAGCCTGAAGCAGGAGGAGGAAGATGGTCGTGCCTACCCCATCGAGTGGATCATCATAGACCCTGAGGGTTTCACAGGTGCTTTCAGCAGCCGCTGGGATGGACATTACAGACACACATACCTCTCACACATGCAGCCAGGACACCCCGCTAGGAGATGGACACCATGGAATGGTTGGCCTTTTCTGCACCTGAAAATCCCAGGGTGGAGTTGGGGATGGACTAGATCTGGAGGCGGTATCACCATCAGTGACCAGCTCAGATCTGTGGGGGCTGATGCTTACCCTGTCCAGCCAATCTGTCAACATGGAGCTATTTCCAACAGTTGTCACATACTGCTCAGTCTTCCCTTGGGACCGTGGGGCGCTAGGGGACAGTGTACAATGATTTAGCCCACTGTTAGCATGCATTTGAGACCACCAAGGCTGGCCAGCAAGCCAGTTACAGTCCAGTGGTTTCATACTGGCGAGTAATTTTACTGTCCGCCCCCTAAAGCCCAAGCCAAGATACAGTAGCCAAGTGTTTCAGTTTTTAACTCAAGCTCAAATGGGTATGGTGGCATACACCTGTAATTCCTGCCACAGAGGCAGGAGGATCACTGCAAGTTTGAGTCAAGTATGGTCTATACAGAAAGTTCCAGGCCAGTCAAGACTACATAAGACCCTGTCTCAAAAAAACAAGCAGGCTGGGCATGGTGGCACATGCCTTTAATTCTAGCACTCAGGAGGCTAGGGTAGGAGGATCACGGTGAGTTCAAGGCCAGCCTGGACTTCAGAGTGAGTTTCAGGTCAGACCTTTCTTAAAAAACAAAAACAAAAAACAACATGCAAAACAAAATAAAAAGCCAAGTGTGGTAGCTCATGCCAGTAATTCCAGCATGTAGCAAGGTCAAGCCCAGTCTGAGCTACAAGTCCAAAGACTGAGAGCATTTTTAAAAAATTCTTTATGGGCTGAAGAGATGGCTTAGCCGTTAAGGCGTTTGCCTGCAATGCAGAAGGACCCGAGTTCGATTCCCCAGTGCCCATGTAAAGCCAGATGCACAAGAGGGTGCATGTGTCTGGAGTCCATTTGCAGTGGCTGGAGGCCCTGTCATGCCCATTCTCTCTGCCTCTCTCTGTCTGCCTCTCTTTCTCTCTCTCTCTCTCTCTCTCTCTCTCTCTCTCTCTCTCTCTCTCTCTCTAAAAAAAAATTCTTTACACATAATCTACTTTTGGCTTGTGATATCTTTTGAGCCAAAACATATTCCTTATTTGAATCTTGTGTGGCCTCAGCTTCTGTTTCCCAAGGAGAGGCCACATGTGTGTGCAAGTGCTTGCAGGTTAGTAGAGAGAACACACACACACACACACACACACACACACACATGCACGCACACACCACAGAGTAAAACTTTTTCCTCAGAGACTGAACCTGCCAGCCCAACCCCTAGAGACAGATGTCCATGGAGCCTGAGACCCCTTTGTGCCTCAGTTCTTTCACACAGCGCCCCTGTCCTGGCTTTCTCCTCTTGCACATGCAGCCAGAACACCCCCTCTAGGTGGCCCTTTGACCTCTTGGGTTCCCCTTGCCTGGCCTAAACCCATACTATGTGCCACCACAGAGAACGGGGAATGGGAGATAGTGCACCGGCCAGCCAGGATCAACGTGGACCCCAGCGCCTCCATGGACAGCACCAGCTACCAGGACGTCACCTTCTACCTCATCATCCGCCGCAAGCCGCTCTTCTACATCATCAACATCCTGGTACCCTGCGTGCTCATCTCCTTCATGATCAACCTGGTCTTCTACCTGCCTGGAGACTGTGAGCCCCGGGCCCCATCCCACCCTGGCCCCCCGAGGCAGCCTCCTCCAAGGCCACCCAGCAAGGCACTCTAGCCCTGGCCCTGTCTTCCTCTGAGGTCCTCATGGGGATGACCTTTTTTGGAGCTCCCTGGAGAGGAGAGGGCAGCCAGGGTAGAGTCTATGACCCATTGGCTTCCCTAGTGGACAGGGCAGGGCTCCTCCGGGTTGCCACTGATGTCACTCAGGAGGGCCTTCTCAGGGACAAAGAACTCTGTCCACTGTTAGAACAGAGACCTAGCCATAGTCATAACCACAGTGAGCCTGGGACTTAGGAGGCCGTCTGCTGCTGATCTAATGGATTGATAAGGAAGTGGGTTGGTGGGGGAATCCCGTCCAGATATTTACTGTGAACAAGGTGCTGTGAGTTTCAGACACAAAGGCCACCAGCCCCTGCCTATGGCAGATAGGGTCAAACCATAAGATCCAGGGGTGATCTGGGCTGGGGGGGGGGTAATTCCAGGCCAATGGGTTTAGGGGGACCCTAGAGAAGGTGGAGCTTGAGGCAACTGGAAGTGTGGGCGGGGCTTTATCAGGCATCATAGTTAGGGGGACAATGCCCTTGGTGGGGGCTGAGACCCTCGCCAGCCAGTACTGAGCTGGGGTGCTTGTGTGAGGAGCCACATGTTTTGGGGGCCTACCAGGATGCTCGGGGCTGGGGGAGTGACAGTGGGGGGCAGAGGTAGGCTAATGGTGACAGGCAGTGTTTGCTGAGCTCTTATCCAGCACCGCGTTCACAGCATGTGAAGAAAACAAGCAGAGAGTTTAGGCTCTAGTCACCCAGCTTATCAGCCTCAGAGCGACAGTGGTCCAGTGTCCGGTTTATCAGGACAACGGGTGGCAGGGCCCACTGTGGTGGGTAGAGGGACCTGTGGGTTCGAGGCCTGACTTCTCAGGTGGAGAGAAGACGTCGGTGGCCATCTCGGTGCTCTTGGCGCAGTCCGTCTTCCTGCTGCTTATCTCCAAGCGGCTCCCCGCCACGTCCATGGCCATCCCACTCGTGGGCAAGTGAGTGCCCACCTCTCCACGCCCTCTCCACACCCTGTTCCTCCATCCCCTGCTCCAGACCCAGTGTGTGTCCACAGGTTCCTGCTCTTTGGTATGGTGCTGGTCACCATGGTCGTGGTGATCTGCGTCATCGTACTCAACATCCACTTCCGAACACCCAGCACCCACGTGCTGTCTGAGGGGGTCAAGAAGGTGAGTGCTGGCAGTAGTCAAAGCCAGAAATGGAAGGGATAAAGACACAGGGTGGGCTTCACTGGGCAGAAACACCAGCATGGTAGGGCATGAAGGAAAACCATTCAGAAGATCTCCTCCCATGGGGTTTACTCCTCCAAAGTTCCAGAACAGGCGACAGCAGTCTTTAATGACTACTGGCTCTGTGCCTACTGGAGGGGGGAGGGTGGTATGGGGGAGGAGAGGCAAGAGGGAACCTTCTGGAATAATGTTCATGGCTTGTCTGCTTGGTGACTGACAAGAAGGGAGAACAAGTGGGTTTGATGAGAGGCCCTTTTATTTTGTATGTTTTATTATGTATTTATTTGAGAGAAGCAGACCGGAAGAGGGAAAGACAAGGAGAGAGGGAGAGAGAGAGTGAGTATGGACACTCCAGGACTTTCCTGCCATTGCAAACAAAATCCAGACACATGCGCCCCTTTGTGCATCTGGCTTTACATGGGAACTGGAGAATCGAACTTGGGCTATCAGGCTTTGCAAGCAAGTGCCTTTAACCGCTGAGCCATCTCTCCAGCCCGAGGCCCTTTTAGAATTGGGGCTTCAATAGAGGTGTTGGCACAATGCCACAGGCAACAAGACTGGGCACAAAATCCAGGGGTGTGGTGTGCTTTGGCTCTCATGGATCAAAGTGAAGTGTCCATATTTAAGAGTTTTGAGGGGCTGTCTGGATGTGGACTTGGTAAGAGAAGACAGGGATGCAGTGGAGGAGAGAACGGGAGCTAAGACTCCTGCCCCCAGGAAGGCACTAGATGAAAGTTCCAACTCAAGGCTGTCTCCACTTGGGTGGCAGGGCCCCTTCAGGGGCCTGTGCAAGACACACAGATACCGTCCAGATTCGCTCATTCCACTGCATCTTCATGATGGCACAGAAAAAAAGCAGGCAGCAGGGCTGGAGTATGGCTCAGTGGCAGAGCACCGCCCCCCCCCCCATGAGTAGGGCTCTGGGTTCAATCTCCAGCACTAAAAAAAGTTTGAAAAAGGGAAGCAGGGGCTGGAGAAATTACTTAGTGGTTAAGGCACAGTACTCACGTAATGCCACACACACAAGAAAAGGCCCTGGTGTGCCCATTTTCTCTTTTTCTCTCTTCCTTTCCTGGAAAAAAAATATTTTTTAAAAGGGGGGGGGGAAGCAGGCCAGTGTAATGGTGCATGCCTTTAATCCCAGCACTCAGGAGGCAGAGGCAGGAGGATCACTGCATGCACCTCTTTGTGCAGGGCTTTACATGGGTACTTGGGATTTGAACTAGAGCCCTCAGGCTTTACAAACAAGTGCCTTTAATCACTGAGCCATCTCCAGCTCTGAAATGGCTTTCTTCTCTCCCTTTCACTGTCAAAGGTCTTTCTGGAAACCCTGCCCAAGTTGCTGCACATGTCCCGCCCGGCAGAAGAAGGCCCTGGCCCTGGTGCTCTGATTCGGAGGAGCAGTTCCCTGGGCTACATCTCCAAGGCTGAGGAGTACTTCTCACTCAAGTCCCGTAGTGACCTCATGTTCGAGAAACAGTCCGAGCGACACGGGCTGGCCCGGCGCCTCACCACTGCACGTGGGTTACTGGTAGCCTTGGGGCCTGGCCTGTCTTTGGGAGGTGGGCAGAGGCAGGCATCACTCCTGCCTCTGTCCCTTGTCCACAGGCCGTCCCCCAGCCAGTTCGGAGCAGGCCCAGCAGGAGCTGTTCAACGAGCTGAAGCCAGCTGTGGATGGGGCGAATTTCATCGTCAACCATATGAGAGACCAGAACAATTACAATGAGGTGAGTGGCCTGAGACTGCCAAGGACACTGGTGTCCAAGCAGCACACTGATCAAGAGAAATCCACCCATTCAGACAGGGAGTCCATGGTAGGTGCAGGTACACTGAGGGCAGACACAGACACACAGCCTTGTCTAGATCCCTAGAGTTCCTTCTCTCTTGTTGCACAGCTCCAAGCTGGATGCACCAGACAGTGCCAAATGTGCACTTTTCTTTTCCTTTGTTTTTTTTTGTTTGTTTTTTTTTTGTTTTGTTTTGTTTTGTTTTGTTTTTGAGGCAGGGTTGCACTCTAGTTCAGGCTGACCTGGAACCAACTCTGTTCCAGACTGGCCTGGAATTCATGAACTCCTAGTGATCCTCCTGCCTCAGCCTCTAGAGTGCTGGAATTCAAGGCATGCACTACTATGCCTGGCTATATTTTATGATTTTAATTTAGTGGTGCTAGGGATTGAACCCAGGACATATGCATGCTAAGCAAGTGCTCTGCCACTGAGTCATATACCCCAGCTCAGCACCAGACATTTCAAAAGTAACTACCCCTCCCCCCCAAAATTAAAGGTAGTCATGTGTGGTTATCCATGCTTATACAACTTTTTACAGTTCTCCCTTGTGGGACTGGGGAAATGGCTCAGTGGCTAAAGTGTTTATCCACACCTTAAAGCCAGAGAATCCCAGCACTTGGGAGGCAGAGGTAGGAGGATCATTGTAAGTTCCAGCCTGGGACTACAGAGTGAGTTTCAGGTCAGCCTGGGCTAAAGTGAGACCCTACCTTGAGAGAAAAAAGCCAGAAGATGGATGGGAGGCAGAGCTGAAGAATTCCCCAGAAACTCATGGAGCAGTTATAGACTGGCAAACAAACTGATAAACAGCGAGAAAACCTCAAACAAGATGGAAGGTTAGGACCAATACCCAAAGTCCTCTGACCTCTAGAAGCACACTGTGGCATTCAAGCCCCTGCGAGTGTTCACACACACATGCATGCATGCACACATGCACACACACATGAACAAAGACAATTCTCCCTTATGCCTTTCTCCTGTTCACATAAAGCTGCAAGTAGCCCTGAGAGAAAAGAGCCAGCTGCTGTCCCCAGCCCCAAGAAGCCTTCAGTAAAGCAGGGAGTTGGCTGTGGCCTTGCTCTCTCCTTGACAGGCATAATGGCCATGCTATGTTTGTGGCCACAGGGTCGTTGGCCCTCACTGGGGACAGCAGCTCATCCTGACCCATCCTGTCTGTTATCAGACAGAGATAGCCCCCACAGACACACAGAAGCCAGGCTTCTGCCTCTATTGCTGGGCTCTAGTATTGGGGGTGGTGGGCTTGTGGTCTGAGGTACTCTCTTACACTATCATACCTGCCCTCACTTCCAGGAGAAGGATAGCTGGAACCAGGTCGCTCGCTCAGTAGACCGCCTCTGCCTGTTTGTGGTGACTCCCATCATGGTGGTGGGCACAGCCTGGATCTTTCTACAGGGTGTCTACAATCAGCCCCCACCCCAGCCTTTCTCCGGGGACCCCTTCTCCTATGATGAGAAGGACAGGCGCTTCATCTAGGGTGGGTCTGAGGGGGCAGCCAGCTCCTGGCCCTGTGCTTGGACCTGGCTGGTGCTGCGAGGTTGGGCTCAGGGCAGGGCAGGAGCACCACCCTCACCATTTGCAATTTCTTTCCAAATAAAGGCAGGAGACCCCCGAGATAGGCTGAGAGTGGACATGGATGGAGGGGGTCTAGGAAGGTTTGAGGAGAGGGGGGAGGTATAGTCAGGGGCCAGGGAGGTGCACTCAGCTTGACCTCTTGAGGAGAGTATTGTTGAGGGGTCCCCAGCCAACCAGACCCTCCTCTCTTCCCCCACCAGGAGGGGAGGGGAGGTCAGAATCTGAATTTCCTAGCTCCTTGTCTCCCTTCCCTCACCCACCCCTCAAAATCAGGCTCCTGATGCCCACCCAAAGTCCAAGGAGGATACCTCCTTCTCTAAACCCCTGGGGAAGGAGCCTCAAGAGTCCTCTTCCAACCCTTGATGCATCAGCCACTCTGTCTGAGTCTCTGTGAAAAGATGGGGTCAGGCTTGGCTTCCACCAAGTCCCAAATCAGTCTGAGGTCACACATCAGAACATCAGAACCGAGCCCACTAGACTACCCTCACCCCAAGTCCCTCCTCCTCCTCAAAGTAGGGCTACCTTGAAATACTTGGGACACACTAATACTAACACTTTGTCTGAAACTCAAATTTAAATGGGCCCCTTGTCTTTGCATTGGCTAGAGCTGTGAACACTACCCCAAAGGGAGCCAGCACTCATTCCTATGCCAAGGGTTGAAGAGCAAGGTTATAAGAGCTGGGAGACTGGGTCTGTGGGTCACCCGCCTCTAAGAGGATCCTGATTCATTCCCCCAACTCTGTACCCAGAAGAATAAGGCAGAAATGATGGTATGCCACTTTCAAGAAATAGGTCTATAAGCCTGCAGCTCCAGACTCCTGCACTGGGTGCACATGTCAGCTCTCACTTTGGGAAGCGAGCTGGGGTGCTGAGAGGCCTGCAGAGACACTGACAACAGCCACATGGGTGAACCGGGAAGTGGATCCTCCTGTCCCTCCTGTCCTGGCAGAGTTTCAAGATGAGAGCTGAGCTGCTCCTGGACGCTCAGAAACTGTGAGAAAGAATAAATGTTTGAGGCCACAGAACTTGGGATTTGTTTCACTAGCAGTGTGATCGTCAACTCCTTTCTTAGCATCGGTCTTGTCCAACTCAACTTTCTTTCTTCTGGCCTTGCGCATGTCAGGCAAGCTCTACGAGCCAGCTGCACGCCTACTGTCCCTTAGCCTTGCTTTTTATGCTGCATGCTGCCTAAACAATAAGCCTTGGTCACGGGGTGTTGTGAACACTGAATTTGCTAGAGGAAGGAAAGGTACCTGTGTTCTGTAAACTTAAGAGGTGATCACTTAGCTCAGTCCTCATGTGTGGGCCTGGGTTACAGATGGGTCTCTGGAGCCCAACAGTGCCTAGGATTCCTGCATCCAGGACTGTCATGGTGACAGAGAGAGGAAAAGAACCAGGGACAGTGGCCCAGTTATTCACCTCATGGTACAGATATAAAGTCTTCATAGCCCAAGCCATTTCCCTCAGGGGGAAGTGGTGATATCATTAACCCTGACAGATGAGGTTTTGAATTTGTCTTTCTGGGGGGGGGGGGGTTGAGGTAGGGTCTCACTCTAGCCCAGGCTGACCTGAAACTCACTCTGGAATCACAGGCTGATCTCGAACTCACAGCAATCCTCTTACCTCCACCTCCTGAGGTTTTGAATCCTTAGGCCAAAATTGATCCTATTTACTGCTAAGTGTGAACTGCCCAAAAGTTCAAAGTGCAATTCAGAGAAAGCAGCTTGTCCTCACACATACCAAGCAAGCAAGGCAATCTAGGACTCCCGGGAATCTTCCAGTCATTCCTGTGCAGAGATGTGTAAGGCCTGCATCTGGGACCCTCCACCATGCTCGCTCAGTGGCGCTGTGGCAGCAGGTCCAAGTCCAATCACCACTTATGTCCCATCCAGCTCAGATGGCTGTGGACCTCCCAACGGAGACAATGACCAAATGCCACACCCAGTCAAGAGTGCCCTTTCCACCTGCACACTCTCGGGTGCTGTGGGGACGGGTCCTTTGTGGTTGACATAGAACTCCCTTTCCTTTCCTACAAGGAAGTCACCCACAGGGCAGTTTCCCAGAAGGCCCAAGGTGGCCCTATAGTGTCCAGGCCACCAGAGCTGCCTACCCTCTCAGTGGATGGCAGATCAGCTAGTAATGAACTGGGCTGCAAGGATAGAGAGCCCAGTGAGCCATCACCACAGCTTAAACAGGGTTGGCTTTTCCTCACATGGAGGCAGGGTAGTTTCAGTGGTCAGCTGTCCAGCTGTCAGGGACCCAGGTTCTTAGCTGTCTACCCAGTCTGGCCTCCACTGCACATTGACTTTGCACCATCTGCTTGGCAATGGCTGCCACAAGCCCATACTTTACAGCCTCTTTTATCAGGAAGCTAGGCATTCCCATGAGCCCAAGCAGCATCTCATGGGTCAAACTATCACATAACTACCTCTACCTGCAAGGGAGCCTGGGAAATAAGTCCAGTCAGCCCTCTGCATCTGCAAGCTCAGCTTCTGAGGATTCAGCGAAACACAGATTGAAAATATCTGGGAGGAAAAAATTGAGCCTGGCAAAGTGGTACACACACATCTGTATTACCAACACACCTGCATCAATGGGGGACAGAGCCAGGAGATTCTGAAGGTTACAGGCTAACTAGTCTGATCTTCCCATGGCAAACAAGGAGAGGTCCTGTCTCATGGTGGAAAAAGATCAATACCTTGAGGTTGTCCTCTGTCCTCCACATGGGCACCGCGATATGTGTGGGCCCATACACACATCACACATACCTGTACACACACACACACACACACACACACACACACACACACACACACATTAAAAAACTGTGTCTAGGGCTGGAGAGATGGCTCAGCGGTTAAGGCACTTGCCTCCAGTGCCTAAGGCCCCGGGTTCAATTCCCCAGGACCCACATAAGCCAGACCCACAAGGTGGTGGCCCTGGCTTTCTCTCTCTCTCTATCTATCTATCTATCTCTCTCTCTCTATCTATCTATCTGTCTGCTTGAAAATGAATAAATAAAATATTTTTTTAAAAAAACTGTGTCTAGGGCTAGAGAGATTGCTCAGCAGTTAAAGCCTTTTGTCAGCAGAGCCTAATGACCCAAGTTCAATTCCTCAGTACCTACATACAGCCAGATATACAAGGTGGTGCATGCATCTGGAGTCCGTTTGCAGTGGCTGAGGCCCTGGTGCACCCATTCTCTCTGTCTGTCTCTCTTCTATCGCTCTTTGCTTGCTTTTTAAAAATATACTGTACAAGCCGGGCGTGGTGGTGCACGCCTTTAATCCCAGCACTAGGGAGTCAGAGGTAGGAGGATCACCATGAGTTCAAGGCCACCCTGAGACTACACAGTGAATTCCAGGTCAGCCTGGACTAGAGCAAGACCCTACCTCAAAAAACCAAAAAAAAAATATATATATATATATATATATATATATATATATATATATATATATATATATATATATATACTGTACAGACTTTCTCTTGTCATGATTCCTAACCCATAACAATAATTTTCATAACACTGGCACTGTATTAGATATGATAATGTTGCAGGTATTCTCATTGCTGGCACAAAGCATCTGACCAAAAGCAGCTGATGGAAGAGAAGTTGTTTATTTTTGTTTATGTTTACGGAAAACACGGTGTGAGCAGAGACTGGACATCACTTCTGCCACAGCAGGTGGAAATAATAGCAGGAGAGTGAGCCAACTAACATTGGCAAGTCAGAGGTTAATAAACCTGAAGGTCCAATTTCAGCAACACACCTCCTCCAGCAAGGCTCCACCTCCCAAATTGCCATCAGCAGGGGATCAAGCTTATGGGGAACATCTGATTCAAACCACAACAGATAAGTAGTCTAGATACAAGGTAAAGTATGCAGGGTTAGGTAGGTTCGATGGAAGTACTATACCATTTTACACGATGGACTTGGTCACTGGCAAATTTTGGTACCTGAAGGAGTCCTGGAACCAACCCCCTGTGGACACCAAGGACTGATTTTCATTAACCTTTCCCACCCCTTATAACAGAAGGTGCCAGGAAGAAGCATCTGGAACAATGAGTAATGCTTTTCTCTTAGTTGGGGACTGCCCCTCCCAGGTGATTCATCCTGCTGAGAAGGCTTCTGGGCCTCTCTCCCAGAGCACAGGGGGAAGCAAACCTGAGTGGATGTCTTCACTCATGGGCAGGCAGTATGCTGCAGATCGCTTGCCCTTTGACCTCTCAGACACTTGTGGGAAGACAAGGAATAGTGAGGGGTGGGTGCAGAGGGCCAAGCTCACACCACTTCCTGATCATAGAGGCCAAAGGGGGGGGGAGTAAGAAGTGGAGACATTGCAATGCAGAACGTGGAGGGAGCCAAGTCTGGGGTACCAGGGCAACACGGGAGACAAGGAGTTTCTGAGGTAGGAAGTAGTCCTTAGCTCTGGAATCTCCAGGGAAAGGGGGTCTCACAGGCACTTGGCAAATCAAACGAAATGGGGCCCAGAGAAGGCCTGACTACAGAATGGCGGACAAGCCACCACAAGAGAACTTGTGAAAGGGGAGGAGTTGATGCCAGAAATGACTGAAGACAGGTGCCTCCACCACTATCTCCCCAGCCATGGAGACCTGGCTGGACTGCAGGGACCTTGGGCCCTGCAGGGGACCAGGTTCCGAGCCTGATTTCCAGTTTCCTAAAACACATTGCATTGCCTCTGCTGGGGTGGGTGAGATGCTTTCCTATCCCCCTCAAGTGCCTGGGGCAGCTTCCTTGTGGTGGCACTTACATCCTGACACATGTTGACAGGTCAGCTTGGAGTAGACAGTCACAAAGCAGATGGCCTGAGAGTCACCACAGCCAGCAACAAGGCCTGGCTCTTGGATCAGCCTCAGTCCTACCCTTTGGTGGTTACAAGCCTCAGAGCAGATTGGGCCCACCCTCCAAACCTCCCTTCCCTTGTGGGCCCACACATTTGGCTCTGAGGGACCAAACCTCAAGTCTGGTCTGCCTGCCCCAATGAAGCGTGAGTCCACGTCCCCCAGCAGCTTGACGGTCCCTGGGTCTCAGCCTGGCCTAGGAGCTTATTGTCATGTCTTGGAGGCATCAGTCAAGTCAAGGAGAATCTCGTGTTCCAACAGCTCCATGCCTCCCTGGCAGAGCAGGGTGAGGAGGGTGCCCGAGAACCCACAGCCTGCCTCCTCTCCCACACCCATCTGCCGGCCATGTGCTGAGTCCCCCAGTTGGAAAATAGGCATGGGGCTGGAGCAAATGGGCTGTCTCTGTTGGGACACTTGGCTGGCTCAAGTAATCTGAGCCAGGCATTGTGTGCATCCTGGGACAGCTGAAAATGCTGTGGTCAGACAGCTGGTGGGGCTGGCGGGGGCAGGACTGTCAGCTGACACACGACAGCCCAGCCCAATTCTCTCTGCTCCAGACCTATAGAGCCACTACTCTACCCCTGTCACTGGAGAGAACTCAGGCACCATGCACGGGGGCCAGGGACCTCGGTTCCTTTGGCCAATTCTGGCTGTTTTCCTGGGTGTGACTCTGGGCTTAAGGACTAGGTCAACAGAGGGACAGAATAGGGGTCCAATGTCTTAGGAGATGAGGGTCCGGAGACTATCTAGGCTCTCCCTAGCCCCAGTACCCCGAGTCTGTACCTGGTCCCTCTGTACTTCCTCGGCAAGGATCCGTTGTCTGTTGCAGGGGCCCAGGGCCGCAACCAGGAGGAGCGCCTGCTTGCAGACCTGATGCGAAGCTACGACCCCCACCTGCGGCCAGCTGAGCGTGACTCGGACGTGGTCAACGTCAGCCTGAAACTCACTCTCACCAACCTCATCTCCCTGGTGAGCTGCAGGAGGAAAGAGTGGGCACTGGGGGGCATGGAACCTGGCTCCTGCACCCAGGACAGAGAAGGGTCTCCACAGGAGGTAGGGAGGAAACCTTCATGGTTGCAAAGTGCTGTTAGACTCAAGAGACTGGGGGCCCCCTGCTTTCATCAATGGCCAGTGAAGATTAGGACCTGGGGGAGAAAAGGTATAGGGCGCTTAATTTTCCTCTCTGCATCCCAGAATGAGCGAGAGGAGGCGCTCACCACCAATGTCTGGATAGAGATGGTAAGAGGTCACCCTGCAACATCCTTCTGCCTATCAGCAAACCACTGAAGCCCTTCCCCTTCCTGCCCCTCTACCCTCTGGACTTGAGCTGTCTGAACCTGTGCAGCTAGGGCAGAGACCCCACATCTCTCACCCCCACCCCGCCCCACAGCAGTGGTGTGATTATCGCCTGCGCTGGGACCCGCAAGACTACGAAGGCCTATGGGTGCTAAGGGTGCCATCCACCATGGTATGGCGGCCTGATATCGTGCTGGAGAACAAGTGAGCAGGAGCCTGGGCAGGGGACCAAGAATGCCAGAGCCAGGGCCCCACGGGACCAGAAGCCTGGGGAGAGAGGAGCAGAGTATGGTGCTGCTGGCTGGGGCTCCGGATGTGATCACTGGCCCAGGGCCAGCAAGCCTGGCTCTAGCCCTGACTGCACCCCTGCTGGGCAGGCTGGCCCATGTGGGTGGGTTTCTCCCCTCCTAGTAAACTGGGGCCAATAGTAACAACTAGAGAAGCTGTCAGGAAAGAGTCCGGCATGTTGCATGAGAAGTTATCAATCTGGGTGAGGTTTTCCTGCGATATCTTGAGGCTTGGGGCCTAGCTCCATCACTCCCAGGCCGCTGTATCCTTTCAGATCCAGAGGGGATGGCTGGGAGACTGCTGGGGGTATGGGAGGTAGTGGCTCCAAGTGGGAACTTTTCAAGGGTCCCCAGGCCCCCACCCATGGGGTTTCTTGTGCCCACAGCGTGGATGGCGTGTTCGAGGTGGCCCTCTACTGCAACACACTCGTGTCCCCTGATGGTTGTATCTACTGGCTGCCACCTGCAATCTTCCGCTCCTCCTGCTCCATCTCTGTCACCTATTTTCCCTTCGATTGGCAGAACTGCTCCCTCGTCTTCCAGTGAGGACAATGATGGAGGGGGGAAGCTGATGTATGAGGGGTCTGGATAGAGGAGCGAAGTATCTGTGTCACCTTAAAGCCAGGGGCCTCACTTTACCTCTCTCAGGCCTCTACATTTCTCAGGTGTCCCTCATGGCAAGTCCAGGTCCTCGCATTTATCCTTTCTCACTGCCTCAGTTTCCCTGTCTATACCCCAAAGGGAGAAACCAACATCCAGGGTAGAGATAGGGCTAACACACAGGCACACCCGCAAAAGCCCAGAACCACAGAGAGGCAGTCTGGCCAGAGCCTGCATGTGGCCAAGCCATGCCTGGAGATCTCTGGGTCAGTTCCTTCATCCGGAAGTCAGGGGTGGGGTTCTATGGGTTGTTTTCCTATATTTTAGAGGAATACAATAATACTTTTTTGCAAGAGTGCTGACAGGATCCTGAGAGGTCTTCTCACAATAGACATGTAGTTCTATATGAAGTCTTTAGTGGCTAAAGGTACAGTGGCCCTGGACCCTTTGGCCAGGTGATAGCACTGAGTAGCAGCCTCCTGGCCCATTGACTCACACATCCTGGTTCCCAAAGAGCTCATGTTCCCGGTTTGCCGGAAGGGTGAGCCCAGTGCCCACAGCTGCCCTCATGTGACTGTCTTCCACCTCATGGGTGAGTCTCTTTGCCCCAGTTCCCTGTTTCCCTGAGCTTCCAGGTCTCAGACCTACAGCACCAGCGAGATCAACCTGCAGCTGAGTCAGGAAGATGGGCAAGCCATTGAGTGGATCTTTATTGATCCGGAGGCCTTTACAGGTACCTCACCTCCTCACCTGGGCCCCCGCTAGACCAAGGCCATCCTCCTTCCATGTAACTCAAGATGAAAACTACAGTAAACCATGGAATAAGGTTCTTACAAGTCCAAGAGAGAGACAGGTGTAGTGGTACATGCCTGTAATCCCAGCATTCAGGAGGAGGCTAGCCTAGGCTATAGAGACCCTGCCTTAAAAAAACAAAACAAAAAGGTTCCAATCGAGTCTGACTTTTACTCTAATTCTGGAAGAGGGGATCAGTTCAATTTCTTATATCACCTGTGTTCCCACCTGTTGGCCCTGTAGTTGACACCTCCTGTGCCCACCACAGAGAACGGAGAGTGGGCCATCCGGCACCGGCCAGCCAAGATGCTGCTGGACACTGCAGCGCCAGCCGAGGAGGCGGGCCACCAGAAGGTGGTGTTCTACCTGCTGATCCAGCGCAAGCCCCTCTTCTACGTCATCAACATCATCGCCCCCTGCGTGCTCATCTCCTCGGTCGCCATCCTCATCTACTTCCTTCCTGCCAAGGGTACCTGGGCCCATGGGAGCACAAGCTGCAGAGACCCACAGGGAGCCAGGGCAGACCCTGCCCGGGCCAGAGTGGTACCACACTCCCAGGATGGGAGCAGTGAACTCTTCATGGGATGAGGGGGTTCCTCTGGGGTTGGGTAGGGAGGGGGTAGATCTCTCCTCTTGAGGGTGTCTTGTTCATGGGCAGCGGGTGGCCAGAAGTGCACAGTGGCTATCAATGTGCTCCTGGCCCAGACCGTCTTCCTCTTCCTCGTGGCCAAGAAGGTGCCGGAGACTTCCCAAGCGGTGCCACTCATCAGCAAGTAAGGCTGGTCCTCAGGCCCACCACCTTCCTGCCTACCTACCCATTGGGTACTGGGGATCCAGCTCAGTGCCTTAAGCAAGTGCTCTACCACTGAGCTGCACCCCCACCCTCTTCCCAATCCCTCCAGCAAGGTCCTCCCACTGGGATGGGTGGCATCTGGGGTGCCTAAGGGACACCCAGCCTCCTGCTCATGACCCTGACAGGTACCTGACCTTCCTCATGGTGGTGACCATCCTCATTGTCGTGAATGCTGTGGTTGTGCTCAACGTGTCCCTGCGGTCTCCACACACACATTCCATGGCCCGAGGGGTCCACAAGGCAAGGCACCACCCTTTCCAATTCCTCTCCTCCCCAATTCAGCAGCAAACCCATATTGCATGTACCAATGGACGAATGATATCACTAGGTACCAGGGACATTACATATATTAACCTTTTTAATTTTCATTAAACCCACTAAGCAGGTATTAATACTATCTCCATTTAAAAGATGAGAAAGGGGCTGAAGAGATGGCTTAGCCGTTAAGGCACTTGCCTGCGATGGCTAATGGCCAGGTTAAGTTCCCCAGGACCACATAAAGCCAGGTGCACAAAGTAGTGCATGCATCTGGAGTATGCATCTGGAGTTGGTTTGCAGTGGCTGGAGGCCCTGGGGCTCCCATTCATTCTCTTTCTCTACTTGCAAATAAATAAAATATTTAAATTTTTAAGAGATGAGAAAAATGAGGCAGAGAGGTTAAATAGCTCACCCAAGGTCATACAGCCAGAGAACAGAGATAGGACTCTGCCTGAGAAGTCTGACTCCAGGGTCCACGTGATCTGCAGCAGCTATGGGGCAGAGAGTGGTTTTGTTGCAAAACCAGGTTCCCCAGGCATCCTAGGTCAGAGTGGTGGGGACTGGGGCAAGAGTGCAAGTCCGAAGCAAGTGCCCTGGTGATTCTGCTGTGCACAGAAGTCTGGGATCCTAGGATCTATGTCCAGGACAAAACAGCCATGCTTGACCAGGGCCCAGTCACTGTCCCTAACATGCTGCCTTCATGCCTACCTCCTGCTTCTAAAACAAAGCTCAGCCTGGCTGTCCCAGGAAAGTCACCCACAGCATCTCCTCTGCAGGTGTTCCTGCAGCTCCTGCCTCAGCTGCTGCGGATGCACATCCGGCCACTGGCCCCTGCTGCTGTGCAGGATGTCCGGCCTCGGCTCCAGAATGGCTCCTCCTCAGGGTGGCCCTTCACCACTGGGGAAGAAGGGGGCCTCTACTTACCTCGAAGTGAGCTCCTCTTCCGGCAGCGGCAGCGCAATGGGCTGGTGCGGGCAGCATTGGAGAAGCTAGGTGAGGCCAATGGGTACCACTAGGGGCACTCCTGCCCAAGAACTTCAGATGGTGCTGGGCAGAGTAGATACTTGCAAGTACTCAAACTGGGGAGAGAGGCTGCTCTCCTACATCTGACTCTTACCCCAACAGAGAAAGGCCCAGAGACCGGGCAGAGTCAGTTCTGTGGCAGCCTGAAGCAGGCTGCCCCAGCCATCCAGGCCTGTGTGGATGCCTGCAACCTCATGGCCCATGCCCGACACCAGCAGAGTCACTTTGACAGTGTAAGCTGGGACAGGGTGAGGTGGGGTGAGTACCTGGAAGTAGATACAGAATGAGTGGGCTATCTAGTATAAGGCAGGAGGTGGGGAAAATGGAGATGGGAAGAGGGAAGAGGGACCTCAGGGACTGGACCACGGAAGGGTGGGACCTGGATAGAGAAGGCCCACCCAAGGAAAGGAAGAATGGAGGCCAGCTGGAAGCCCAAGGATATAAGTGGGAGCCAGACAGGCAGCTGTGGTTGGTCACGCCTTCATCTTCTGTCACCCTCAGGGTAATGAGGAGTGGTTCCTGGTGGGCCGAGTGCTGGACCGTGTCTGCTTCCTGGCCATGCTCTCTCTCTTCATCTGTGGCACTGCTGGTATCTTCCTCATGGCTCACTACAACCAGGTGCCTGCCCTGCCATTCCCTGGAGACCCACGCCCCTACCTGCCCTTGTCAGACTGAACCATGCAGGGCTTGGGTGATGGGCCATGCTGTCTTACCCACTGTGTTCTGCTCCTTGGGAAATACTCAAACAGTCCTGAGAAGAGCTAGGAAATAAAATAAAGAGGCAAAACTGGGTCCTCAGTGGTTGGGGATGGATGTTCAGATATGACACGACCACAGTGCTAGGAGGTGCCTCTCACTTCAGCAAAGCATTATTGGTTCCCAAATCACCTTAAAACTCTAAGAACTACATTTCCCTTGATGACTGTAGGTTGGCAAGGTCTATTCCTTCAGACTCATGCGTGAGGGATTCTCTTTAAAGAAAGCCAGCAGGCAGTTGGTAAAGCGCTTGTCTAGCATGCTTGAAACCCTGGGTTCTGTCCCAGCACTGCATAAACCAGAAGTGGTGATAGACAGCTATAATCCCATCACTTGACAGGTGGAATGAGGAGGATCAGAAGTTCAAAGACATGGTGGCACATATCTTTGATCCTTTGAGATAGGAGGATTGCTGAGTTCCAGGTTAGCTTGGGCTAGAGAGAGACCCTACCTCAAAAACAACAAAAAGCAGCAGTAGGGGCTGGGAAGTGAGGCCCTGGTTTTGATTCCCAGAATCTCTCTCTCGCACACACAAAGTACAACTGTCAGCTGGCCTCCCTCCTCGCCTGCTGGGTGCCATAAACACCCAATATTCACCTGCAGCAGTGCTTTCACATTGATGTAATGTGGCATAATTTTGCTATTAATCACAAAAAAATTTAGCATATTTTCCCAGCATTAAAAGTTTACAGCACCAATGGATAGGCAAGACTCACTGTTCCGCCGGGCGTGGTGGTGCACGCCTTTAATCCCAGCACTTGGGAGGCAGAGATAGGAGGATTACTGTGAGATCAAGGCCAGCCTGAGACTACATAGTGAATTCCAGGTCAGCCTGGACTAGAGCGAGACCCTACCTGGAAAAACCAAAAAAAAAAAAAAAAAAAAGACTCACTGTTCCTCCATGTTGTGTATGGGCAAGCTGGGGCTCAGAGCAAGAGGGACTCCCCAGAACATTCCTTTGAAGTTCAGAATTCCTGGCTCTGAGCCATTCTCGACCCTCGAGATGCTACAGCATGACAAGCAGCTCCTTCTTCCCTCTCTTCTCAAAAGCTAGGGCGTTCGCACTGGTCCCAAAGGATGATTAAGATGAGGGAGAGGCAGGCAAGAGGCTAGGAACAAAGGATCTGTCTGCCTGGAGATCTCCAACAGCCCCCTTGACTCTGTAGCAGGAAATGGATGATCCACTGAGGTCTTCCTGGGGGTGGGCATGACCTTGTTCTGACCCAAGCAGCAGCCCACCAGAGCCTCTTCTGTCAAAATACAAACAAGGGGCTGGGGATGGCTCAGTTGGTAAAGTGCTTTGAGGCGAGCATGAGGGCCTGAGTGGGAGAGGTGGAGATAGGATTCCAGCTAGTCTAGCCTGTTTTGTGAAGTCTACATCACTGAGACCCTGTCTCCAAGGGGGACAGATTCCTGAGGATGACACCCAAAGTTGTCCTCTGGCCTTCCACATGTACACTTACACCTGCCCACCCACCTGCACACAAAGTATAGATCCATACAGCTGTTTCTATATATCCTCACCAAATGCCACATAAAAGCCTGACAAAGAACACGTGGGGAAGAGGGTACAGGGACAGTATGCACAAGGCTGTTGGCTTTGGGACTCTAGCAACCAGCAGGTTCATCTTATTTACTTGTGTAAATACTATGAGAGAGAGAGAGAGAGAGAGAGAGAGAGAGAGAGAGAGAGAGAGAGAGAGAGAAACACTCAAGAGTGAATGAGCTGGGTATGGTGGTGCAAGCCTTTAATCCCAGCACTCTGGAGGCAGAAATAGGATTGCTGTGAGATCAAGGCCATTCTGAGACTACAGAGTGAATTCCAGGTCAGCCTGGGCTAGAGTGAGACCCTACCTCGAAAAACCAAAAAAAAAAAAAAAAA